>JADRCH010000054.1:3193147-3269977 GCA_019843965.1 Rhynchomys soricoides | reverse complement strand
ACGGTGGGGACGCTCTGGGTACGAATTTGGGTGCCACCTCAGGACTGTTACAGTGGGGACGCTCTGGGTATGAATTTGGGTACACCTCAAATATCAAGCAAAGCCGGTTCCCTTTGCAAAGGGGGATGGCAAAACTATAATGGGGACACTGGAGAGATGGCTGCCCAGTTAAGAGAGTGGACTGCTCTTGCAGAGCGTCAGGCTTGGTTCCTAGCACCTATCGTGGGAGTCTTCCAAGTGCCTGTAACTTCAGCTTCAACGGATCCAACCTCTCTGGCCTCCACAGGAATTTGTACTCAGGAGTGCACATATGCACACATCCACATAATTAAAATTTAAATCTATTTACAAATGTACATTAGGAAGAAGTAATGGTCTTGGCCACACAAACAAAATAGAAGTGTAAAAGGAATTTAAATAAAATAAAATGGGAATATAAGAGGAAATTCAGTGGACAACACTGAACTTAATCAGATTGATCAAAGGACAAAAACCCTAAAAGGTTTGGAAGCATAGACGCTTTCTTACATTATTGAGAAGAGCATAAACTAATGAAGGCTTTATGTGCTATGGTGAGGAATTGGCCCTGCTCTTGCTGAGAACCTATGTCGGGTGTCTCATTACTGCCTGTAACCCTAGTCCCAGGGAATCGGACTCCCTCTTGTGAACTCTGCAGGCGCCTGTGCCACACGGTGCACATTCAGACACATAGGCACACACATATAACATAAGATGAATATCTCTTTAAAATATTTTCAGTTTTATTTTCAGCAGGAAGTACCTAAGGATGGGCTCAGTTGGTAGCGTACTCGCCAGCACAGGAGACCCTGGTACTACATAAGCAGCCATGGTGGTACACGCCATAAGCATAGCACTTAGGAGGCAAAGACTGAAGGACTGGAAGGGAAAGCCATCCTCAGTGACATAAGGAGGTTGAGGCTAGCCTGGGAGACATGAGACCCTGTCTCACAAAAAATATTTTTATGCCTGGAGAGATGGCTTGGTGGTTAAGAGCACCAACTGCTCTTCCAGAGGTCCTGAGTTCAATCCCCAGCAACCACACGGTGGCTTGCAACCATCTGTAGTGGGACCTGATACCCTCTTCTGGTGTGTCTGAAGACAGCTACAGTGGACTCATGTGCATAAAATAAATAATTCTTCAAAAAATATGTTTTTAGCTGGGCATATAATTTAATGGTAAAGCACTTGCTGCCATGTGGACTCAAGTTCAATCTCCAATGTGAGGGAAGGGGGGGTTGCAATAACAAACACTGAAGTGGGATGAGTGTGCAAATGCGTGCAAACGTCACATTCATGAGCCTGAGAGTGTAGCTCAGTGGTAGACTGTTTGCCTAAAATGTCAAATGTTCAATCCTCAGCATGGCCATGAGCAAGAAGCCAGGACACCAAGAATCCCCTGCACCCAGTTCCAACACTTTTCATGGCAGAGGCATGAGGTTGCCCAGCCTAGATTACAGAGTTCTGGGCTACTGTGAACAAGAGAATGAGATGCTTTCTCAAAAAAAAAAAAAAAAAGAATATACCATTAAATAAATTAAATATTGGGGCATAGAAAGAGATGGTGTTAGGATAGGATACTATAGGATGCATCATGTACAACTAAAACATATAATGTGATATTTTTTCGGTTGGGCACAGTGATATGTGCCTAGAGTTCCCACCCGCTAGGGAAGCTGAAGCAAAAGAATCACCTGAGCCTAGGAGTTAAAGGCTAGCCTGGCTAATTAGCAAGATCCTCATCTCAAAATAGCTAATCATCTAATTAGATAATTAACTCAATGGAAGTATTCTTATGTGAGATATATATATGTGTGTGTGTGTGTTATATATGTGTATACCATATATATATGATAGCCTTGTATATAGAAACATACATATTATTTAATGCATAGTATATATTATAATACATTATATATGCATAATATATTAATACATAATTAAATAATACTTAATATATAATATGTGTAAATTATTACTCACACACATATATATACACACACACACTTATATTTCCTTTGGCAGGGCTCTGATCCATTAGTACAGCAGTATATTAAAATGCACAAGGCCCTGAGTGTGCGCCTCATAACTGGAAATAAGAAAACCAAGAAACACAGCCTGGATGTGGTTGGGATGGGTAGATGGCCAGAAGAGGGAATCGGATCTCTTGGAACGGAGTTAGACAGTTGTGAGCTACCCCATTTACTCTGGGAACCAAAGCCAGTCCTCTGCAAGAGCTGCAAGCTTATAACTGCCTAGCCTTCTCTGTAGCCCAATAAACATTAGAACTATTGAAGTAAATGTGTTATTGTCAGGAGGAGTCTATATCCCTATAATCCTATCACCAGCAAGGCTGAAGAAATAGTTTGCCTTGCGTTTAAGGGCAGCCTGAGCAACAGTATGAAACCCTGTCTGAAAAAGAAACAAATGGAAAAACAACAACAACAAAAAGCTATGCATCACCCAATTAATCTATTGCCCATTTGTCAAATACGGTATCTTCCAGAGCATCTCAGAAAACTCATCTTGTCCAAGTTGTTGTCACACATGCTGCATGAATGATAAACGTACAACTGTGCCTGCCTGTGCTCCAAAAACCCATGGAGAATCCCAAACCGCACTTCCCCGCACACTGCCACAGCCAGCCAGTCCTCCTCCTCCACCTCCGCCTCCTCCTCCTCCACCTCCTCCTCCTCCACCTCCTCTACCACCCTTAGCACCTTTGCTGCTCAGAAAATCTGGTACCACTAAAGCACTTCAGGTAAGAAATAATAAGAAACAGGGTGTCTTAGTTAGAGTGTGATACAGGAGTAAAGCCAAGTGGCCTTTTAAAGCTGGACCAAACGCCTAGATACAAATACAAGGGCTATATTAGTCTGATTCTATATCTTAATTTTGTTTATTATTCTGATTTTAGTTATAAGTTTTTGTTCCTTTTGGGGGGGGTAGGGGGGTTGTTTTTATTTTAATTTGTTTAATTTTTTGGGTTTTGTTTTTTTGTTTTTGTTTTTGTTTTTTCGAGACAGGGTTTCTCTGTGTAGCCCTGCCTGTCCTGGAACTCACTCTGTAGACCAGGCAGGCCTCGAACTCAGAGATCCTCCTGCCTCTGCCTCCCAAGTGCTGGAATTAAAGGCATGCGCCACCACTGCCCGGCTATTTTTGTTTTTAGATATAGTCTCATTGTGTTGCCCAAGTTGGTCTTAAACTGGTAGGCTCAAGCAGTCCTTCTTTAGCCTTTGAGTAAGTGGCATTATGAGTATATGTCACCACACCAATGTAATTATTGGGTTTTCTTGTCCTTGTTCCTTTGTGTTGTTTTAGGGTTTTGGTTTTGGCAATTTTTATTTCTTCTCTGAAACAGGATCTTGATATGTAACCCAGACTGGCTTAGAACTCAATATGTAGCACAGGCTAGCCTCTAACGTGATCTTTTGCTTCAGCTTCTTGAAGAGCTTGGACTGTCCACCATATAAACATACATACATACATACATACATACATACATACATACACATATACACATACCTCTATACATGTTTTTATATATATATATATACCACTATACCTTGCTCCAATTCTTGTGTATTTGGAAAGGTTTATTCCTGAGACTAGAATACATACCTAAGCCTTGCAGTTCAGAAGTAGCAGTAGGGGGGTCAAGAGTTCAAAGTCATCCTGGGTTATATGGTAAGTCTATGTCTATCGTTTGTGTTTGAACCTAGTCTCAGAACAAACATTCGAAGAAAAAAGAAAAGAACATTCTGGTGTGGAGGAGCTGGAGAGATGGCTCAGCAGTTAAGAGCACCTGCTGCTCTTGCAGAGAACCAGGGTTTGATTCCCTGGTTCACCCACTTTGTAGGGCACAACTATCTATAACTCCATTTCCAGGAGATCTGATATCCTCTTGTAGTCTCCAAGGGACATACATGTAGTATACATACATACATAATACATACATACATACATACATACATACATACATACGTACAGTCCAAACACTCACATACATTAAAATATAGAAACTCTTTTAATTTTAAAATTATTTTGTCTCATGGGAATGGATGTTTTGCCTGATGTATGTCCATGTACCATGTACATGACTGATGAATGAAAAGGTCAGAAGAAGGTACTGGATCCTCTGGAACTGTTGTGAGTCATAGGTACTGGAAACAGAACTCAGGTCCTCTGCAAGTGCTCCTAACCACTGAGCCATCTCTCCATTGCAAATAAGAACATTTTAAGGTACTCTGGCACCACCCGACGCACCCACATCCACCCACACCCGTCATTCTTGCTTGCTCAGACAGAATGTGATGGATCCCTAAAGTTACATAAGAATTAACTTTAAATGGGTATGCTGGTCCATTCCTATAATCCCAGCACTTGGAAACTGAGGCAAGAGGATTGCCATGAGTGTGAGACCAGTTTAAGCTACATATGCACTAGGACAGGTAGGACTACATAGCAATGCCCTGTCCCCAAAATAATTGTAACAGAGAAGGAAAAAAATATAAATAAATAACAATAGCAAGTTAATTCAACTCTTGACTCTTTATAAAGTAGACTTGGATTTGGATTTCACTAAATGTCCTGATTCCAATTTTAATTCTAACCTCTTTGTGTGTTTTAAGGGTGAACCATTAAAGAAAGATGGGCCCATGCATATAACAGTTAAAGATCTACTCACTGTGAAATTAAAAAAGACACAGAGTATTGACGAAAGGAAGAAGGTAAGTTGTCAGTGAGCACACAATGGCCTGCTTCCTGTGGGGTGTTTTGTATATGTGTTTGTGAAGGCATGAGTGGAGGTCAGAGGTTAATTTAGGGGTCTTACTCTATTGCTTTCCACCTTGCATACTTTACTTACTTACTTACTTACTTACTTACTTACTTACTTACTTACTTTGATGCAGGGTGCAGCCCTAACTATCCTGGAACTCACTGTGTAGACCAGGCTGGCCTTGAACTCACAGAAATCCACCTGCCTCTGCCTCCCGAGTGCTGGGATTAAAGGTCAGCACCACCATGCCCGGCATCTACCTGACTCTTTTTGATGTGGTGCCTCACTGAGCCAAAAGCTACATAAGTTGAGCTTATGTGCTGGTTCAGCTACGTAAGTTGAGCAGCAAGCCTTAGGGATCCTCCTAACTCTGCCTCCCCAGGGCTACAACTGCAGATGTCTACTGCCACACCAGGCTTTTTACACAGATGCTGGGAATCTGAACTCAAGTTCTCACCTTTAGACAGTGAACACTGCACCAACTAAGCTATCTCCCAAGCTCCGAGGAGTGTTTTTCTGAGATGTGGCCTTGGTACTTAACCCAGGCCAGCTTCAAATCCAGGAACACACCATACCTAAACCCTACAAGTGTCAGAAACACAGCCTCATGACTGGCCTTTCCCTTTTTAACCTGATTGTTCCTTTGTGGGAAATAAATATGGGAAACTTTATAGAAATCATTCTGTGACCTCTGGGTATACAGTTTATGACAGAACATTTGCCTAATTTTTGAAGCCCTATGTTCAATATTCAAACAACAAAAATCAGCCTGGGGAGATGGCTCAGTTGGCAAAGTGCTTGCCATAAAAGCAGGAAGACCTGAGTTCAGATCCCTGGCACTTATGATTTTAAAAGCAGCCCTACCTTATCTAAGACTGGAGAAGTGGAAACAGTCAGATGCCCAAAGCTCCCCAGCTAGCCAGGCTAGCCAATCTGTGAGCTCCAGGTTCAGAGAAAGACCCTGTCTCAAAATGATAGTGATAATGACAATGCCTGCCATTGACCCTGGCATCCATGTACACATTCTCACACTCATGCACAAGAATATGTTCATACACGTACATCATGTATACCCATACACATCTCACATTCAAAATGGACACAGTGGTGTACACCAATGATCCTAGCAGTTGGGTGGTGGTGGCAAATAATCAGGAGTTCAAAGTCATCCTTTGGAACATGGGGAGTCAACAGGCCAGCCTGGGCTACATACTGCAGATAAAAACATACTAGGTAGGTGTGGTGCATCACACCTGTAATCTTAGCACTTAGACTGAGGCAGGAGTATTTCTTTGAATTCAAGGCCACATCATAGTTAAGTTTCATACTAGCCTGGTCTAACCAATGGCATCCTATCTAGTAAAACCTGAGAGAGGTGGGGGAGGGTAAGAGAGAGCCTTTGAACCTTTGAAATAAAAACTGAGTTGAATCATGGAAAACTTACACTCTGGCTGTAAAAATATTTGCTGTTTTGGTGTGTTCACATTAGAATGATATTTTATTATGTATCTTTAATGTCTCATTTTGTTATTAAAGCTTGTACCATCACCACCAGAGGAACGGACTCCTCTAGTTACTGTCTCTGATCTGCAGCGTGTTACCCTAAAACCTAACTCCAGGGTGTTGGCAACTCGAATTAAAAACGTCTTAATGTAAGTAAGAAATTACACATTTTTATTCTCTACTGCTACTTAAAATGAAATTTTTTAAAAATTAAGTGTAATTTATTGTTGTGTGTGTATGTTGGGGGTAGGGGAAAATGTACACAAACCACTGCCGTTGTATAGAAGTCAGAAGACAGCTTTGTGGAGTTGGTTCTCTCTTCTCACCATCACGTGGATTCTGAGGGATCAAACATTGGCCCTCAGGCTTACAAAGCAAGAGCTCCTTATCTACTGAGACATCTCAATGGCCCTTTTGGTCTTTGTTTGTTTGTTTGTTTATTTATTTTATGTGTGTGAGTACATTGTGACTCTCTTCAGACACCAGAGAGGGTACTGGATACCATTACAGATGGTTGTGAACCACCATGTGGTTGCTGGGAATTGAACTCAGAGCCTCTAGAAGAGCAGTCAGTGCTCTTAACCACTGAGCCATCTCTCCAGCCCTTTTTGGCCCATTTTTAATTTTTTGTTTTGTATTGTTGTTTGATGTTGTTCCTCATGCTCTCCAGGAACTCCATATGTTAATCAGGCTGGCCATGAACTCAGAGAGATCCACCTGTCTCTGCCTCCCAAGTGCTGTGACTGAAGGTATGCACCACTACACCCAGCTTCAATTTTAACTTTTAAAATTAAACATGTTCCCTATAGAAAAATTGAAACCCACAGAAAAATTTAAAGAGAAAAGCAAAATTCATGTAGGTAATTCTTTTGGATCTATGTAATTTATTCAATCCCCAACTTCTCAATGTAATAGTTAAAACGATCGTGAGAGACAGCTGTTGATGAGTTTGGGTGAGTTGTTGTTGTTGTTGTTATTATTTTGTTTAATACTTATCATTCCAGTCTTTTTTCTTTTTTGAGTATACACTACTTTATTGCCTCCCCCAAGAGGTTGTCTATTATCAGTCATACCACTAATTTAATAGCAAATTTGGGGCAAAAATGAAATATTAACAGGGATTTTTTTTCTTTAGCCAGGTATGAGTGCACAGGCCTATAATCCCAACACTTGCGAAGTGGAGACAGGATGATTAGGAGTTCAAAGTCATCATGAGCTACAATAATGAGTTCAAGGCCATGGCACTATGTTTAAACCAAACCAACCAAACAAACAAACAAACAAACAAACCTTTTGTCCCTTTAGTTTCAGTTCTGGTGAGATGGCTCAGTAGGTAAAGGTGTTTGCTGCCAAGCCTGAAGACCTGAGTTCAATCCCATGACCCATGTAGTGCATGGAAAGAACCAACTAAAAGTTATTCTCTACCCTCCACATGTAAATGGTGGCACAAATGTACACATACACACACACACTTTATTTTTAAATTTCATTCATCTGCCTCCTGACTATGGGTGCAGTGTAACCAGATTCCTTACGCTAGTGTGTGCACCAGCGGGCTATCTCCTTTCCTGCATGATGGACTCTATCTGTTCTTTTTTTCCTCTCACTTTTTTTCTTTTTTAAGACAGGGTCTCACTATGTAACCCTCACTGACTTGGAACTCACTCTGTAGACCAGGCTGGCCTTGAACTCACAGAAATTCACTGGCCTTTGCCTCCAAAGTAGTAGCATTAAAAACATGCGCCACCATGCTCAGCATGCATCTTAAATCATAAGCTGAAATAAACTCTAACTTCCTCTTTTAAAAAAAAAAAGGGGGGGGGGAGTGAGCTGCAGCCATGATAGAAGAATGAGATGGAAACAGGAATAGCAGCTCTGTGTTCACCATTGAGCAGTCCATGGAGCTAATGCAGCACTGTGAGACAGACCCTGACCCTAACCAGGAAACTCTGGAGGCCTTGGCTGAAGAACTCACAATGAACAAAGATGATGTTAGGCTTTGGTTCCTACATCGAAGGATGGAGCTCAAGCAGTTGTCCGAGGCCCACATCTCTAAGCTGGAGTCAAGGGAACATTCTTCTCTAATTGTCAGAACCTCTAAGTCCATCTTAAGAATTAGGTTAATGTACCTCAGGGAGAAGAATTGGGAGAGGTACTCCACACCCATCGGGTTCCACAAAGCAGCACCCCAAGGACTCTGCCAAAATGACCCTGGACTCCCTGAAGATTTGGAAGCTTGAAGAGTCTCATACTCTTTTCTGGGTACCAAGCAGAGATGGCATGTCACAGGATTTCTGACTCCCTAGCATATCTAGCATATGCTCTTAATGTTTTTTCAGCTTCCTTGTTGGGGCAGGGGGCTGTTGGGTCTTAGTCTATCGATGGTACGTTAATAATAAACCTAGCTATTCCGAAGGGGGAAAAAAGGCAAAAAGAGATTAGCTTGCATAATTTGGACTAATTTAACATAATTTTCACAGCTGAAATCCTGTTTTGAGACATTAAGATAGTTTAGAGTTTCTGTTATCACTCTTCAATAACTGTCCCGACTGCCATCCTTATGCTTAGCTGAATTTTTCCCTAGGATAGACTCTTACAGGTATTATTACTGGGTCGGTCAGGCAGCTTTACTTTGAGTTGAGGATTATGTAAGCTCAGTGATAAACACTTAGAATGTGCAAGGTCCTGGGTTCACACCCCAGCATCACCATGAAACAAAAACATATTTCTTACTGGAATGGCTGTATAGAGCCAGGCATGGTGGTACACACACTTGGGAGTCAGAGGCAGGTGGATCTCTGAGTGCTAAGCTAGCCTGGTCTACAGAGTGAGTCCCAGAACAGTCAGAGCTACATTGGTGGGGGCAAGGGAAGAAAGACTGGCTGTATAGTATATGAGCTTATGCTGCATCTGCTGCTATTTTCTTTTATCATTATTATTATTAATCATCATCATCATTTTTTTTTTTTTTTTTTTTGAGATAGGGCTTCTCTGTGTAGCCCTGACTGTCCTAGAACTAACCCTGTAGACCAGGCTGGCCTCGAACTCATAGAGATCCACCTGTCTGTGCCTCCTGAGTGCTGGGATTAAAGTCATGGGCCGACACCAACCAACCTATTGTTTTCTTAATGTAGCCAAAAAAAAAAAAACAACTTATAAAATGACCTGATTTAGAAAAAGTGGTGAAGTCTGGAAAGTTTAATGTTTATGTCTTTTTTTCTCTCAGTACTCCTGGTAAAAGCCAAATCGATCTCCGGAAACTACTGAGAAAAGTTGAGGTAGAAAGGTAAGAGCCTCTCACCCCTGTGCTTTCCAAGTCACCTAACCAGAGAGTGGGACTAAAACCCAGCTCTGCTCTTCTTCACAGGAGCCCAGGTGGGACCCCTCTTAACAATAAAGAAAACATGGAGACAGGAACTGGACTCACTCCAGTCATGACTCGGGCCTTAAGGAGAAAATTTCAGGTAAATCGACATGGGGAAACCAAAAATCCAAACTAAGTCCCCTGGTTCATTTGCCTGAAAAATCATTTCTGTAAGTTCTGAGAGTGGAACCTGTCATGCATGAGGGTCTGGTTCAGTGCCAAGCACTGGAGGGAGGAAGGGAGAATAAGCTAATTTATTTAGAATCAAAAGTACTTATTTATATATTTTGAAATAGGATCTCACTATGTAACTCCCAGGATGACCTCAAGTGCATAATCTTTCTGACTCAGCGCAGCTTTTAGGATAGTAGGTGTGTTTTACTGCTTTTAAACAATCTCTCTCTCTCTCTCTCTCTCTCTCTTTCTCTCTCTCTTTCAAGACAGGGTTTCTCTGTGGAGCCTTGGCTATACTGAAACTTACTTTGTAGACGAGGCTGACCTCAAACTCATAGAGATCCACCTGCCTCTGCCTCCCAAGTGCAGGGGTTAAAGGTGTGTGCCATCATGCTGTCAAGTAGCTCTCCTAGTAACAACAATAATCATAACAGGCTGGAGAGTGTCTAGCAGTTAAGAGTGCATTCTGTTCTTACAGAAGAGGCGAGCTGGATTCTCAGCACCCGTGACAGGCAGTTCCCAATCATCTGTGACTCTGGCTCCTAGGGGATCTGACAGTTCTGGCCTCTGAAGTACTCATGAGTATATTCACATAGTTTAGAAATTAAAAACTAAAAATAGCTGGGGGCAGTGGTGACACATGCCTTTAATCCCAGCACTTGGGAGGCAGAGGAAAGCTGATTTCTGAGTTTGAGGCCAGCCTGGTCTACAGAGAGAGTTCTAGGACAGCTAGGACTACACAAAGAAACCCTGTCTTGAAAACAAAAGAAAAAATTTTTAATTAATAATAGTAAATCAAGCCAGGCAATACACACCTTTCATCCTAGTACTTGGGAGGTAGAGGCAGGAGGATCACCAGTTTAAGGCCAACCTGAGATATATTGTGAGTCCCTGATTTCAGCTAGGAGCTTCAAAATACAAACAAACAAAAAAGCCTGTCTTGTTGGTACAGACTTAAAATACTTGGGAGGCTGAGACAGGAAGAGACTACAGAGTATTTTGAAGACTCAATTGTGTAGCTTAGTGAGTGTTGAGACCTGCTTCTTTTAACATAACTGTAGCCATTTTGCTCATAGGGTGAAATTAAGTTCAGGTTCTCAGACTCTGCTTCCCACAAGTAAATATCCATAGTTGACACTGGAAATTCTCCTAAAAGGCAATAACCCCCTGGTTGTATTACTTATGTTCTGTTGTCTTACAGTGCTCTAAAACTCCCCTGTCCATCGCCTGCCCACCACCCCTCTGACCCCACTTTACTTTGTCTGGTTAGCCCAAATGCCTTCTGAACTTCTGAACTTGGGTTTTCCTGTAGAAAGTCTGCCCTAAGAACAAACTGTTATCACAGTTGGGCTCCCGAGTCCTTTTTGGTGGTCCTGATCTTTAGGTGTGATTCAATAAACTATTCTCGCTTAATGAGACCAGTGTTCATATGGTCTGTGTGGCAATTCCTGAACCCCAACAGCAAGTTTCTATCTCAAAATAAGCCAAAAGAGGCTGGAACTGGAGCTCAGTGATAAATCCCTTCCCTACCTAGTATGAGGGACACCCTATGTTCAGCTTCCAGTACTACAAAGGCAAGCAAAAAAGACAACAAACAAATCAGAGAATGATTATTTTTTTCATTCTGTATGCTTTGCAAAATGCTTTAATTATATGGTATTATCAAGTTCTATGAAGAAAATTAAAATACTGTAATTTACAGCTAGGATTACATTTCCCCTTTGTTAATGAATGTTTGATGATTTAATTTCCTTTAGAGACAATTTACCTGGTACTTCCTGTATGGTAAGCACTGTACTAGAGAACCAGGATTAGAATGGTTAACAAAGCAGACACATATCTGCTTGTTTTTGGTTTTATTTTTAATATCTATAGTATTTTTTTTTAAATGTATGAGTACTCTGCATAACAGAAGAGGGCATCAGATCCCATTATAGATGATTGTGAGCCACCTTGTGGTTGCTGGGAATTGAATTCAGGACCCCTGGAAGAGCAGCCAGTGTTCTTAACCACTGAGCCATCTCTCCAGCCCTAGATCTGCTGTCTTGAACCTTTCAGTCTCGTGGAAAATATAGATGTGAATCAAAGATTCACTTATTGTCTCATTCCATAGTAAGTGCTTGTACTGTCTAGTTTTGTGTGTCAACTTGACACAAGCTGAACTTATCACAGAGAAAGGAGTTTCAGTTGAGAAAATGCCTCCATGAGATCCAGCTGTAAGGCATTTTCTCAATTAGTGATCAAGTGGGGAGGGCCCTTGTGAGTGGTACCATCCCTGGGCTGGTAGTCTTGGGTTCTATAAGAAAGCCAGCTGAGCAAGCCAGGAGAAGCAAGCAAGCCAGTAAGAAACATCCTTCCATGGCCTCTGCATCAGCTCCTGCTTCCTGACCTGCTTGAGTTCCAGTCCTTGCTTCCTTGGGTGATGAACAGCAGCATGGAAGTGTAAGCTCAATAAACCCTTTCCTCCCCAGCTTGCTTCTTGGTCGTGATGTTTGTGCAGGAACAGAACCCTGGCTAAGACAGTGTTATTAAGGAAAGGAGTAAGGGTTTTGTTGGAACCCATGACAGGGTAAGATCTAGCCTAGGTGGCTAGCCCAGAATATTTCCTTACATAGTGACTCTGGCAGAGACATTTAAAGAATGAATAGGAAGTAACAGAGCGAGGGTTATCCTACCATAAATGTCAGAGAAGAGAACATTCTAGGCAACAAAAGAACAGCATGTGTAGGTACCCCATTCTGAGGGGCCTAATGGTCCATAAAACAACCAGACAGATGTCAGCAAGGCTGTCTCTAGAGAGCCTGGTGGAGACCACAGATAAGGGCGGAGTTAGGGGCCAGGCTGTGCTGTGCACTGTTAACAGGACTTTCGTAGGTGAGCCACGTGAACAGCATCTTTTTCCACACCAGTTTGCTTAGTCATCTTCCTGATAATCCTGTATTGCTGAACCTGAGAAGCTATCTTCTGCCTCCCCTGCTGGAATGCTGGGACTTGGGGTTGCTGGACTTGTGGCTTGGAACACTGCAGTTTCTTCTTCCCATGAGGCAGAAGTACCACGGTCTCCTGAGATAAAGGCCGGAGGCCAGAGGCACTTCCTTTCTCTATTAGCCTAGGACCCTGCTCCACCCCATAACTGGTACAGTGTGCTGGGAACCATGGAAACAGGCAATAATAATAATAACCCAAACCCACTTAGTAGGAAGATTTGTAGTAAAAATTATTGAAGAGGTCGGGGTGGTGCTGCACGCTTTTAATACCAACAATCAGGAGGTGGAGACAGGTGGATCCCTGAGTTCAAGGCCAGTTTGGTCTGCAGAGCGAGTTCCAGGACAGCAAGGGTTTCACAGAGGAACACTGTCTCGGGAAAAAAAAAAAAGATGTTAAAGACCTTTTCCACTCGGCCCCTACGCATCCATTAACTGTAAAGCAAGTCTTCCTAGAGTTTGCACCCAACCACAGGTGACAGTAATTTGACCATAGAGTGCTTAGTCGAAATACCAATTCATTTGTCTATGTATATATATTTATAAGTGTGCTCCCCCCACACCAAGAGTCTCAAGTAGCCATGTATGTAACTGAGGCCGGTCTACAATGACTTAATTTTCTTGGTTTGTTGGTTGGTTTTAAGCTGAGGACCAAACCTAGGGCTTTGTAACTGCTTGGCAAGCACTCAGCTTGGAGCTGAGTCTTCACCCACCGGGGTTCATCTTTGTCTTCCTTCCTTCCTTCCTTCTTTCTTTTTTTAAAAAAGCCAGGGTCTTACCTTGAAACTCTTGCTGACCTAGAACTTGCTACATAGACCAGAATGGCCTTAAACTCCTGTCTGGGATTAAAGGCAGGGGCTACCACCCCAGCTGGAATTCATGTTTCTCACCTGAACATTCCTTTGGGAAATAAGAAGTCCACAGCTAGACCAGCTGTTTCATCTTGTCCTTGATTTTTAGTCCTTTACTTTTGTTTTGTGCTGCTGCTGCTGGTTTGGTTGGTTGGTTTGTTTTGACTTTGAGACAGAAGTCACCATAGAACCTAGGCTGGCCTCAAACTTGTAGCAATCCAGCCTCAGACAAGTGTGGAACTCTAGACATGAGCCACCATTTCATGCTCTCTTCCAACCTTAATATATGGCTTTTATCCTCATGGTGCACAATGGTGGTGTTTCCTGTAGACTTATATTCTCATCTCAGGCAAAAAGAGGAAGACCACAGACAAGAGGCTTGTTAGCTTCCGTTGGTATCAGGAAGGCTGGGAAAGGTAGCTAGGAATGCAAAGCTGCCACCGTGCACAAAGCAACACGTCTTCGTTGATAAGGAAGAAGCTCTGTGTTGGCCACAGGAACACCATTCACCTTGTAACTGTGACTTTCTTTTTTATAGCTGGCTCATCCTCAAAGCCCTGCTCAATCTCTGCCACTTTCTACAAGCAGCTTTGATGAACAAAACTGAGAGCAACTCAGCCTGACTCCCTGGAGTGATCCATGCAATCACAGACCAACCCTCCCAAATGCTAATGTACTAAAATATGTATAACTATATGAATGGAATTCTTCTTGAAGATTCATATTTTCTGGAGTTCATGATGGTAAGGGGACTGGATGAGAAAATGCAGTCTTCAAAGTAATGTTTATCCTGGAATTACTCAATTTAGGTTAGAGTGGCTGTTCAAATTTAATTCCATAGGGGCTGGCAATATGGTTCAAAGGATAAAGACACTTGCCACCAAGCCGAATGACTCAAGTCCAATGCCCAGGACCCAAATGGAGGGAAGAAAAGAACTATGATATGTGCCCCTTCAACACACAAAATTAATAAATATTTAGGAAATGCTAACGGTGTAGTTAGTTGTATAAAGGTAGTTATGACGTTAAGAACAGAGTCTGAGTCTTCCTCCTCTTCTCCTCCTCCTCCTCTTCCTTCTCCCGGCTGAACCCAGGGCCTCACACATACTAAGTACATATACCCTGAACTATACCTTCAGCCTTTATTCCTTACTTTTTATAACTGCTGTCCATTTTCCAGCAGTCAAATAAATTCATGATTTCAGCATGAACCCTCTATTTTCCAAAATGCCTTGCCAAGGATTCTCTGTGGTCTGTGTCAGTTTTTTCACGAAGCCTGGTCCCTGCTTTGCTCCTTACCAGTCTGTGTCTTCGCTGGCTGTGATGTCTCTCCCACTGGATTTCATTCATTCTTGCTAGTCTAGAGCTATCAGACTTAGCAAATAAGAATATAAGGTACTCCATTAAATTTGAATTTCAGATAAACCACAAAAAAGCTTTAAGAATAAATCTGCCCTACTAAACAACAAATATTTGAATGTTACAGATGGAACTCAAGGTCATGAATGTGCTAAAGTAGTAGAAATATCTCCCTAATATTGAAGGGGGTACACTTACATCTAAAAACTATATTTAATTTTTTGCAGGGAGTTCAGGAATATAGTGCTTGCCTAGAACTGTTCATGGCCCTGGGTTCAAACCCAGTACTAACACACAAACATACACATACTCATTCATGTGATGGTTAATATCAATCATCTACTTCATATTATCTATAATTACCTGGAAGATGGCTTTCCATCTTGATTAGGTTAATTGAGATGGGATAACCTACCCTCAGGGATAGATCACCCTAAGTTGTAGATGTAATGTGGTCAGCTGCTTTAAGCTCCTGCCATCTTGATCCCTTCCCTTCCACAATGGAGCGTATGGTAGAACTATAAGCCAAAAGGAGCCCTTCCTTTTCTCAGCTATTTTATCACAGCAACTACAAAACTAACAATTTATTATACCTATGTATATATGTGTTATTCTCTGAAATTCATATTTAACTGAGAACCTTATATTTTGCCTAGCTACCTTGTTTGTCCATTCCTGAAAAATTGCAATTTATTTCTGGGATCCCACGGTTTACTACATGTCTTTCTGGCACTGAACACTCTGTAGCTTCAGCCAGGATCCCATCACATATGTTCTAAGGAGAATAGATGGGTAATTCCCATTAAGTGAGTGTCACTCAAGGTGCAGAAGTAGCTGTCTTTTTTTCAGGTGCAGAGGAGTCAGGCTTTGAGCCTGCTGGGCAAGTACTTCTTACGAGTGAACCGAGCCATACTCCCGGCTCCAGGATCATCTCTGATGCTGTTACTGCACAATGGTAGGAAAGAAACCCTACCAGAGTTGTAGTTCCAGATGTCCCATTATTTCTGTTGAATGATGTTGCTTTGAGATGCAAATCATGGTGTTGGAAAGTAGTCCCTGGGACAGTGTTTAGCACCTAAGAGGCAGTCCTGTTATGAGATTCCACATGTATGTTTATAATATAGAAGAGAGACATCTAGAAGCAGCTAGAGGGTTCTTTGTTTGTGGCTTGTGAGACAGGTTTTCACGTAGCCCATTCTGTCCAGGAACTGTTTAGCCATGGACGACCTTGAACTTTACCTCGTCGTTGCTCCATTTATTACCTGCTAGGATTAAGGCAAGCACCACCAAATCCAGCAGAACTTTTCTGAATCCATGCTAGCTAGTTTGATATTATGTAAAAAATAAGGGAAATGATCACTGAAAATAAAGTAAGGGTTTGTAATAGAATGTTATTTTGTGGCAATTACAATGTTTACAATAGTAATGAACCATGATACACTGTACAATATAACAGAAATAACTTGATCACTCTCATGGCATAAAAGGCTCATTAAAAAAAAACCAACTAGGCTTGGCATGGTGGCTTCTGCTAGTTGTCCCAGCTATTTGGAAAACTGAGGCAGAGGGAAGATAAATCCAAGACCCTCAGCCAGTCTGGGCAACTTGGTAAGAACCTGCCTCAAAAAAATTAGGAATCTTCCAGGTAAAGCCTTTATGAAGCTGCTATTGCTGCTGTATCAGTATTAAGTTGTGCTCTACTTTAAATTGTTTACTGATGCTTATCATAGAATTATATGCTTTTTTACTGTAAGCACTTGCATACTCTGCACGCTATATGATTTTATTAAACTACCATTTATCATACGCTTCCAGTGTTCATGTTGCTTGGTTCATTTTTTTTTGTTTTGTTGATTTGTTTTGTTTTGTTTTTTTGAGACAGGGTTTCTCTGTGTAGCCCTGGCTATCCTGGAACTCACTCTGTAGTCCAGGCTGGACTCGAACTCAGAAATCCACCTGCCTCTGCCTACTGAGTGCTGGGATTAAAGGCATGTGCCACCACTACCTGGCCTGCTTTGTTTATTTTGAAACAGGTTCTCACTGTCTAGCTGGGCTGTCTTGGAACATCTTATTCACAGAGATCCACCTGCATCCGCCTCTGGAATGTTGGGATTAAAGCTGTGTACCACCACAACACATTTTGAGGTTTAAAAAATAAACAAAACCAACAAATATAAAAGACATGGGGGCTGGTGAGATAGTTTAGCAGGTAAAGGTGATTGCTTAATAAGCCAGGTGGACTTCAGTTTGATTCCTGGATCCCATATAAAGGTGGATGAGAGAGTCAATTCCACAATGTTGTCCTCTGATGCTCACTGTGACATGCTTCTCTACATACATCATGTACATACACATAATATAATAAAATTTGTTTTGTTTTTATGGTTATTAGCCCAAAAGTTCGAAATACCCAAGAGTCACTTCACAGCAACTGTAGGGCTGAGTGTGAGTCCCAGATGGAGGACTTGGAGAAGGGACTGAAGGAGCTGAGGGAGTTTGCAGCCCCAGGGAGGGAGCAACAGTGGCAACTGGCCTGACCCCTCGATACTCCTGGAGACTGAATCACCAACCGAAAAATACACATGGAGGGACCCATGGTGCTGGCCACATATGTGGCAGAGGAGGGTCTTGTTAGACATCAGGGGGAGCAGAGGCCCTTGGGCCTGAGGGTGTTAGATCCCCCAGTATAGGAGGAAGGATGAGAGTGGATGGGTGGGTGGGTGGGGGAATACCCCCATAGGGGCAGGGGAGAGGGGAGGGAATGGGGAGGTTCCAAAGGGGAGATCTGGAAAGGGGGAAACATTTGAAATGTAAATAAAGTATGAAAAAAATAAAAGAGCTGGGCATGGTAGTGCACGCCTTTAATCCCAGCACTAGGGGGATCTCTGTGAGTTTGAGGTAAGCCTGATATATATCAAGTTTGAAGCCAGCCAGAGCTATGTACTGAAATCCTGTCCAAAGAAAAGAAAAGAACATTGGTTTGAGATGTAGCTCAGTTGGTACATGTACAAAGGTCTGGGTTTGATTCTTAGCATCTAATAAAAACCAGGAATGGTTTTGAATACCTCTAGAAAACAGAGACAAGATCAATCAGAAGCTTAAGGCCATCCTCAGCTGCATAGCAATTTCAAGATTGGCATAGGTCAAATGAGAAGACCCTGTCCCAAGAAATAATAACAACTGTAAGTAGAAGGCTCACCAAAAGAAAGAGAGAGGTGGGGGAGGGGGAGACTGGGATCATTGAGATAGCTCAGTGGGTAAAAGTGTTTCCATCAAGGCTAACAACTGTTAAGTTTTTATTTTTACCAATTTTATGTGCACACGTGAGTGTCTACATGTAAGTAAGTGCACTGTGTGCATGCCTAGTACCCAGGAAGGCCAGAGAAGGTTTCAAATTTCTGGACTGGAGGTTCAGGTGATGGTGAGCTATCTCATGTGATACTGGCAACTGAACCTGATCCTCTGTGAAAGGAGCAAGTTCTCTTACCTGCTGAGCCATCTCTCCAGCCCATGCCTGACAACCCTAGGATCCCAGATGATAGGAGAGAACCAGCTCCCAAAACTAGTCCTTTGACTTCTATATGTTAGTCATAATATACACATTTACACTACACTACACACACATACACACACACACACACACACACACACACACACACGAGTATGCACATTTACATACCACACACAATAAATGTAAAAATAATCAATAGACATTGTAAGTGCTATGAAAAGCAGTATTATCATCACTTCCCTATCATTTAGTAATCACTGGCCTGCTTGTTACAGTAAATAGCTCCTGGCTCCATCACTCAAGAATGGGATTACTAAAAATTTCTCACTAAATATGGAGGAAAAGAAAAGACAAATATAATTTTTAAAAATATATATTTAAAGGGACAGCAAGATGTCTGAGTGGATAAAAGCACTTGCCAAACAACCCTAATGATCTGAATTGAGTTTGATTCCTGGAATTCATGGTGGATGGACTAACTCCAAAGAAGTGTCTCGTGATCACATGTTCATGGTGGCACTTACACATGCACACATAGCAGGAAGTAAAATAATATATATTTAAAGATCCATTTATTTTTTTAAGTTTTTCTTAGTAGGGATTGTTGAGGTACTCACTTCAGCAGTACACATTTGAAAGTTGGTACCCTACAGAGAAGATTAGCACGGCCCCCTTGCAACATGAAAATTCAGGAAGGGTTCCGTATTTTAAAAAACAAACAGGAGTTAGTTGAGGAGAATTAATGGAACCCCAGTTTAATTTAGTATTTTTAAAACTGCATGCACAAGGTTCAGTCCCCAGTATTATATACAATAAATTTTACTATCATGACTTAAGTTTGTATTTCTCTGCTGTGAGCCTTTAATTTACTTTTTTTTTTTTTTTTTTTTTTTTTTTTGGAGACAGGGTTTCTCTGTGTAGCCCTGGCTGTCTTGGAACTCACTCTGTAGACCAGACTGGCCTCCAACTCAGAAATCCACCTGCCTCTGCCTCCCAAGTGCTTGGATTAAAGGCGTGCACCACCACTGCCCAGCTAATTTACTTCTTATATTGGTTTGTTTGTTTGCTTGCTTATTTTGGGGCGCTAGAGATGCAACCTAAGGCTTCTTAGCAAGTGCACTCCCATCCTAAGGAACTCTCAATAAAGACTTATCACAGCACCATGCACAGTGAGTACTCTGTGTTTATGCTGTTTTATTGCTGCTATTTGACTTTCTTGGCAAGAATTCCATGAATATAAGTGACCTAATTCTATGTCTAAAACCCAAAGTATTATAAGAAATGAAATCGTGGATAGTGTACATCTATAATGCCAGCACGTGGGAGGTGAAGGCAGGCCAATCAGGAGGAACAAGAGCTCCAGGCCAATTGAGCCTACAATGGGTGGGGGAGGGAGAAGGAGAGGGAAAGAATCTATTACAATGTACTCAGTAGTAGAGCACTTGCCTAGCATTCACAAAAACTTGAGCTAGATCCCCAGCAACACACACACTATTTATATTTCCACTATGTTAAATTATTAGATTTTAATTTTCTACGTGTGTTTGTTTGTTTGTTTAAGATAGGGTTTCTCTGTGTAGCCTTGGCTGTACTGGAACTCACTCTGTTGGACAGGCTGGCCTCAAACTCAGAGATCCATCTGCCTCTGGCTCCCAAAAATTTTCTACAATTCTTTTGTTGTTGTTTATCTGTTTGTTTTTAGACAGATCTCTTAAAGCTCAGGCTGGCATTGAACTTGAGACATAGTCCAGGATGATCTTGAACTTCTAATCATTCTGGCACCTCCCTAGTGCTGGGGTTACAGAATGGGCCACTATAACCAGTTTGTATTGGTGCTGAGGATAGAACCCTGCAAACTAGGCAAGTAGCTCTCCACCTCCATCCTACACTTCTATTTCTTAAAAATTAATTTTGGGGTGTGTGTGTGTGTTGCAGGCCATGGGTGCTGCGAGACAAGAGCTCCTTTTCTCTGCAAGAGCAGTACTTAGTCTAAATCATTAATCCATCTCCCCAGCCCTTCTTCCTCTATTTTGGAGCTAGGACCTAACTCTGCAGTCGAGACAGGTCTTGAACGCAAGGCAATTCTCCTGCCTCACTATCCTGAATGTTGGAATCACAGAAGTGCAAAATTATGCTTGGCTTGCTCTTCCTTCCTTCCTTTTTTTTTTTCTTGTTTTCTTTTCTTTATGGAGACAGAGTCTTGGTATGTTATCAGGCTAGCAGAGCTGCTGAGCTCAAGAATCCTCCTTCCTCGCTGAGCGGTCCTGGTGCATGCTTTTAATCCCAGCATTTAAGAGGTAGACCAGGGGAGGGGATGGGGGGTGGGAGAAACAAAGAAAGAAAGAGAGGGGGAAGGAGGAGAGCAGAGGAGGGGAGGGGAAGGGAGGAAGAGAGAGAGAGAGAGAGAGAGAGAGAGAGAGAGAGAGAGAGAGAGAGATTGATTTCATTCTCTTGCCTCAGTCTTCAGAAAAGGCGAGAGTATAAGCAACCACCAACGCTGAACTGTTAGAAGAATCAGTTGTTTGGCGTATTCTTTAAAATTGAAACTGCAACCAATCTAGCGTTCGATATCTCAATCTCTATAGTCTCGAATTGAGTAAATGTAGCGCTAAGACCTTGCAGGACACTAAAAGACAAGGGGGTGGAAGGGAGTGGTGGGGGCCGGGACAGACACCCGGAACTAAAGTGAGAGAAAATCAGGGACTAACACACGGAGGAGGGATTTCATAATAGGACCGAGCGGGTTGGGATTGGCGAGGGACCGGAAGGACGGTGGAGGAAGCTCTTTCTCCGCCATGGCGGGGCCGGTCAGCTTGCGCGAGCTTCTCATGGGGGCGTCGGCCTGGCTGGGCACTGAGAGTCCCGGAGGTTCCTCCGCTGAAGGCGGGGGGAACACGGCTGGCACGCCCGAGCCCCCGTGGAGGGAAGATGAGATCTGCGTGGTGGGAATCTTCGGCAAGACGGCTCTGCGCCTAAACTCCGAGAAGTTCTCTTTGGTCAACACTGTGTGCGATCGACAGGTTTTCCCACTCTTTCACCATCAGGATCCTGGGGATCCAGGGCCTGGAATCCAGACCAAAGCTGTCTCTGTCGGAGAAGCCGGAGGAGCCGGGGACCCGGGTGCTGCTGCCGGGGATTCACTTCGCGGAGGTATGGGTACAGCGGAAGGTAACCGAGCTGAGCCAGGTCCCCAGGACTTCAGTCTTCTGCAGGCCTATTACAATCAGGAAAGCAAAGTTCTGTATCTTATTCTCACTTCCATCTGTGACAATTCACAGCTTTTGCGTGCTTGTCGGGCTCTCCAGAGCGGTGAAGCTGGAGGGGGCCTCTCTCTACCGCACGCTGAAACACACGAGTTCTGGAAGCATCAGGAGAAGTTGCAGTGTCTCAGTCTCCTTTACCTCTTCTCTGTCTGTCATATCTTGCTCCTGGTTCATCCGACGTGTTCCTTTGACATCACGTATGATCGAGTATTCAGAGCCCTGGATGGATTGAGACAGAAAGTGCTACCCCTCCTCAAAACAGCCATTAAGGATTGTCCAGTTGGCAAAGACTGGAAGTTAAACTGCCGACCTTGCCCACCTAGACTCCTTTTCCTCTTTCAACTCAATGGAGCCCTTAAAGTGGAACCCCCTCGGAGCCAAGATACAGCTCATCCAGATAAACCCAAGAAGCACTCTCCCAAAAGAAGACTGCAGCATGCTCTGGAGGATCAGATCTATAGAATCTTCCGAAAGAGTCGAGTCTTGACTAATCAGAGCATCAACTGCCTCTTTACGGTACCTGCCAACCAAGCTTTTGTGTACATAGTCCCCGGAAGCCAGGAGGAGGACCCAATAGGCATGTTACTGGACCAGCTTAGGAGCCATTGTACTGTGAAAGACCCTGAATCTTTGTTGGTGCCCGCACCCCTTTCTGGACCTAGGCGATACCAAGCAATGAGACAGCACAGCCGGCAACAGCTCTCCTTCCACACTGATAGCAGCACCTCGAGTTCTTCAGGCCAGCTAGTGGATTTCACTCTTCGAGAATTCCTCTGGCAGCACGTGGAGCTGGTCCTAAGCAAAAAAGGTTTTGATGACAGTGTGGGAAGGAACCCACAGCCTTCCCATTTTGAACTGCCCACTTACCAGAAGTGGATCTCCGCAGCTGCAAAACTGTATGAAGTGGCTATCGATGGCAAGGAAGAGGACTTGGGCTCACCCACTGGGGAGCTAACATCTAAGATTTTAAGTAGTATTAAAGTCTTAGAAGGGTTTTTGGATATAGACACAAAATTCTCAGAAAACCGGTGCCAAAAAGCTTTACCCATGGCACATAGTGCCTACCAGTCAAACTTACCACATAATTACACCATGACCGTTCATAAGAATCAACTTGCTCAGGCCCTTCGGGTATACAGTCAACATGCTCGAGGTCCAGCCTTTCACAAATATGCCATGCAGTTGCATGAAGACTGCTACAAATTTTGGAGCAATGGCCATCAGCTCTGTGAAGAGAGGAGCTTAACTGACCAACACTGTGTACACAAATTTCACTCCTTACCTAAATCAGGTAGCTACAAAGTTCCCAGCATTTTGCACTGAGAACTTTGAGTGTGTGTTTGTATGGTGTGTGTGTGTGTGAGCGCGTGTGCGTGCGTGTGCACCTGTGGAGATCAGAGGGCAATGTTGTGAGGTCAGTAGTCTCCTCCCTTTACATGGGTTTGAAGGATCTAGCTCACGGAGTTAGGCTTGTGCTGCAAGCACTGTACCTGCTGAGCCATCTCACCGGCACCTGAGTATTTTACAGTAAATACTTTTTTTTCTTTGCTTTTGTTTTCTGTTGTTGTTTTTGGGAAAAGGTCTCTATTTAATCCTGGCTGGACCTGGAACTCACTATGTAGACCAGACTGGCCTCAGAGTTACAGAACTTCTCCTGCTTCTGCTTTTGGAGTCCATGTGCCACTGTACCCAACTAGTAAATACTATTTTTATTTTTAAAATTACATCGTGTGTGTGTGTGCGTGTGTGTGTGTGTGTGTGTGTGTGTGTGTTGCGCGCACGCGCGCGCGAACATACACTACATGCATCGGGACAACTTGTAGGAGTCAGTTCCTTTCTTTAACCGTGGGTCCTGGGGATGGAACACAGGTACCACATGAGCCATCTTGCCAGCTTCAGCCCTAAATTTGGTCTTCTACCTCTAAAACAGAAACATTACCCATGACTAATATTTAAAAAAAAAAAAAAAAATGAACTCTGGTGAGTTGGTAGATGAAAAATTAAGTGGCATGAAGTTTCAGAAAATGTATGTTCACCCTTTATCCCAGAGAGTTTTTTGTTGAATTAACAGAAATACATTGAAAAGAAAGGTCACCCATGATGTGACCAGAAGGAAAAAAATCACTTAGAAATTTGACTATTTATTTTGGGGGGTGGGGGAGCAGTGTTTCACTATAGAACAGGCTGGCCTTGAACTCTTAAGAGATCCTTCTGCCTCTGCCTCCAGATTGCCGAACTTGCACTGCAGATATGAATGAGGCAAAAAGTCTCATCCTCAGTGCTGAAGAAAAGGGAAAATCTTTATTCTTGTATATTTAATCAAAATGTTTATTGTTTGCTTGTTTGTGTGTATATGTGTTTCTTAATTGCCAGAGAACTATTTGAAGAATTTGGGGAGATGATTGTTGTAGAACACAAAGTAAACTTGACTCTGCATCATCTTTGTGTGATTAATAATGATGGTTATACCTTCCAGGAGAAAAACCAGAGGCAGATAGGAACCCTCCCGTGCTCTACCACAACAGCCGAGCCCGCTCCACCGGAGCATGCAACTGTGGAAGGAAGCAGGCACCTCGAGACGACCCCTTCGATATCAAGGCTGCTAACTATGACTTTTACCAGGTAGACTCCGAAGCTTTCCTTCTCTCTTAACGACTGAATATTATCCATAGCAGAATACCTAGAAAAGTCAATGCAACTGCAATGATAAAGAACAAGGGCAAGTTCTTTACATGCACTTCTTGATTTTTGGTAATTTTTAACCATATTTTATACATATATATTAAGCATATAAACTATTAGAATGATGTAGTTAGGTTATTTTTTAAAGATTTATTTTTACTTATTTATTTGGAAAGAGACCTCCTTTAATTAACTAGTTAATTTCTGTGGCAGGGTCTATGTATTCCTGGCTGTTGTGGAGCTTGCTATGTTGACCAGCCTATCCTCCAACTCACAAGAGGTGTGCCTGCCTCTGCCTTCTGAGAGCTGGGATTAAAGGCATAAGCCACCATGCCTGGCTTGGGAAGAAGCTTGTATTATCTAGCTCAAAAATATCCATTATCACAATCTTATTTGTTACTAAAATATCTTATCAATGATATTTTTATTTAAGTGTTTGTGTGTGTGGATGTATATTGTGCGTACTTGCCTATGGAGGTCAAAAGAGGGTGTTGGACCTACTTAAGCTAAGTTATTTGTCTTGAGTTTTTTGCCTTCATGTGCTTCTGTCCACCACGTGTGACCTGATGTCCACTGGTGAGGGGTGGGTGTAGCTGTTCTTTGCTACTTTGTGGGTTCTTTCTTCCATCCTTCTCCATCCCTTTTCTTCCTCCTGTTTAACCCCATAACATCAGATAAGAGAAAAAAAGGATAGAGAAAAGAGATCCGGGGTTGGGAAGGGTTCGAAGTTATCATTGAACTACTTCCTGCTGTTTAGGGGCATTGAGTTCCTTGGGGCAAGTTCAGTCTTCCCTCAGGATATCTGATTTCTTCTTGTTCCTTGTGGTCAACAACAACCCACCCCAACTCTTGGAGCCCTAGCATTTATATACCCTCTGAAAAGTCCCCAGAATTCCAAACACAATCTCAGAAACTACCTGCAGCTGGCACAATCACACCCCTTCTAGAACGCAAGGCAAACCACAGTCAGCTGCTGTGGACAATCTGGAACAGCCTCTAGGATTAAAACAAAAACATGTTCCTACAATGTTTCTCTATTTTTTCAAAGAAACCAAGACTCCAAAACACTCACTGCAGTCAGTTGGGGGACCTTGGCAGGCCCATGCAAAAGTGTGCCGCTGAGAAATTATGCTGAGAAATTTATTGGGGGAGGGGAGAGTGAAAGGCCCTTTCAGGGTTAGAACACGACAGAGAGAGAGAGGCAGAAAGACAGGGGAGACAGAGAGAAAGGGAACAGGAGAGAAACAGACAAGACAGGAAAGGAATGAGAGAGAGTTGGGGCGACTGGGAGCCCCCTTCTGTGCTGCACTTAGCACACCTGGTGCACCTGCTGAAGGAGGGTGACGATGTAAGCTGCCTCTAGGTTCCCGAGGGTAGGCTGATGGGAATACCCAATTGCTAACACCCACTAAAATCAGAAAAAGGCCTGGGATCCCCTGAGACTGGAGTTATGGTTGTAAGCCACCATGTAGGTGTTGGCAGTCAAACCTGGGTCCTCTGCAAGAACAAGTCCCTTACCCACTGAGCCCTCTCTGCATCAACACTGGTATGGTTTTAAACAGAAGTAAAAAAGGAGAAAATTTTCTGGTTATAATACCACTCCTCCAAAACAATTTTTTAGATCACTTTTTTCTAAGTGGGTCAGTGTAGCAAATATGTTCAGTGACTCTTTCTAATTCTTATCACACTAATGGTGGCTGGGATTAAAAACAGCCCTGCTTAGAATCACTTACTGCCTAAAGGAATAACTCATACTGGATTCTTTTGGAATATAGAAATAGTACTTGCTACTTCAGTACCCAGAAAATTAAATTCATATATCCATGTGACAGGGAAAAAACCAAATCTCCATGTTCTTCTTTGCTCATACATTGATTGCTGACCCTGTTTGTTAGAGTGTCATGTGTGTCTACTTGTTTAGAGACAACTAGCTCAGGCTGGTCTTATTCTGTGGCCCATGCTAGCTTTGAACTTGAGTTCTGCTTCACTCAGCCTGCCTCTCAAATACTGTATTACAGGCACACACTACCCACTCTCCATTCAGTAAAACATGCGGGGGTTTTTTGGTTTGTTTGTTTACTTATTTAAATGAGCATACAAAGAAGAATGTATTATTTGAAATAAAAAGTTTCCACTTATTTCTCTTTATAGCTTCTGGAAGAAAAATGTTGTGGGAAATTGGATCATATCAATTTCCCTGTATTTGAGCCAAGTACTCCAGATCCTGCTCCTGCTAAAAATGAACCCTCTCCTGCCCCACCGGACTCGGATGCCGAGAAACTGAAAGAGAAAGAACCTCAAACCCAAGGAGAAAGCACAAGCCTGAGTTTAGCTTTGAGCTTGGGCCAGTCAACAGATAGCCTAGGTACCTACCCAGCTGATCCACAAGCAGGAGGAGACAACCCAGAAGTTCATGGTCAAGGAGAAGTCAAATCTGAGAAGAGACCAAACTTGGTTGACCGGCAGGCATCCACAGTTGAATATCTCCCAGGCATGCTACATTCAAATTGCCCAAAAGGTCTCTTACCCAAATTCTCCAGCTGGTCTTTGGTTAAACTAGGCCCGGCCAAGTCTTACAACTTTCATACAGGTTTGGACCAACAGGGCTTCGTTCCAGGAACAAACTATCTTATGCCTTGGGACATTGTCATCAGGACTAGAGCTGAAGATGAAGGAGACTTAGACACGAACTCCTGGCCTGCTCCAAATAAAGCTATTCCTGGGAAGAGAAGTGCAGTTGTGATGGGCAGAGGGAGGAGGAGGGACGACATAGCTCGAGCTTTCGTTGGCTTTGAGTATGAAGACTCTCGAGGTCGGAGGTTCATGTGCTCAGGGCCTGACAAAGTAATGAAGGTGATGGGAAGTGGACCAAAGGAGTCGGCTTTAAAGGCCCTCAACAGTGACATGCCCCTGTACATCCTGTCCTCATCTCAGGGCAGAGGGCTGAAGCCACATTATGCTCAACTTATGAGGCTTTTTGTTGTGGTTCCTGATGCTCCTTTGCAGATAATACTGATGCCTCAGGTAGGAAATGCAGCCCTTCCCGTAAACGACCGAGAAAAACCAATGGTTTGCTTATTTGTTTGTTTTGGGGGTTTTTTGGTGGTCTTTATGGGACAAATCATATAAGCCTGTGTTGACTTGGAACTGAATGTGTAGTTTGATATCTCTACCTCCCAAGTGCTGGGATTATGTGCGTGTCTCTCTCTTATCAACTGAGCTGTATCCCAAACCCATGATAATTATTTTAATTTTTGTTTGTTTGAGACATTCTCCTGTGGTTCATGCTAGCCTTGAACTCTGACCCTCCTGTCTCTACTACCTTGGTGCTAGGATGGCAGGGGTACACAGCTACCTCTAGTTTAGGCAATGCTAGGGATTGAACTCTGGTCTCATGTTTGCTTGATAAGCACTGTGCCAACAGAACTCCATCTCCGGCCTTTGTTCGTAGTACTTTTATTTACTTTAAATAACTTATTTTCAGTTTGTTTTTAAGACAGGTTCTCTCTGCTGCCCTGGCTGTCCTGGAACCTGAAACATAGACTAAGCTGACCTAGAACTCAGAGTTCTGCCACTGCATGTGCTTTATCGCGGAATTGCCTTCCAGCCCCATATCTGCTTAAATATTTTGTTTCCATTTATTTGATGTTTGTGTGCTCACTGGTATGCCAAGCCAGCCTTCTACCCACTAAGCTATGTCCCCAGGTACCTAATTTCTTTTTAAATCCAAGAGATCTTTAGTGCTCTAACTGTTACAGCTGTCAGTAAGAATTTAATTTAACTCTAGTTTACCTGATGATTTAGACATGCAGTCAGAAATAAAAAATGAACAAGCTAGGCTTGGTGGTACAGCAAGTGCTTTAATCCCAGCACTCCAGAGGCAGTGGATCTCTGAGTTTGAGGGCAGCCCGGTCTACAGGGTGAGTTCTGGGACAGCCAGGGATATGGAGAGAGAGAAGCTATATCAAAACAAAACCTGGTCAACAGGAAATGGAAAAGAGCTGAGGGAACCAGACATCAAGAAGGCGAGGTGAGGTGAGGACCCAGGAAATCACCATAGCTTCCCCATTCCCGTTCAGCCTAGCTGCTTGATCTTCAGTGTTCTTAGAGCCCATTGTCTGTTTAGACATTTATCTCTCCGGTGTTTCGTATTGAGAAATCTTAAAAGTAATTTTGTAACCCGTGTTTTTCAGGTTCAACCAGGCCCACCACCATGTCCAGTATTTTACCCAGAAAAACAAGAAATCACTCTCCCAGCTGATGGCCTTTGGGTCCTGAGATTCCCTTATGCATATGTGACTGAGAGAGGACCTTGTTTCCCTCCTAAGGAGAATGTACAGCTCATGAGCTACAAGGTGCTCCGAGGAGTCCTCAAAGCAGTTACACAATGAGTCTTCCAGCCGCTCTGCCCAGACTGCAGCTGCTGTTTGTTTGTCTTCTTGGTTTTGATGTTTGTGAAGTTTTTTTTAAAATGTGTATACTGTGTTTTCCCAAAACCCAATGTGTTTTGGTTACAAGTATTCAGTATTTGGACAATAATTGTTCCATTATTTCATTATTTGATATTTATTGTAAAATCAATAAAAGTTTGTTCTAGAAAAAAGGATACAAAATGTATATTTGGTATCTGTTTTGTCTTGTTTCATTGTCATAATAAGGCATATTTTTATTATAACTTAGTGTTCTATCTTTCAGGTAAGTAAAATAATAGAGGCTGGAAACCTGCCTCCTAAAAAGCACTTGCTGCTCTTTCAGAGGATCCCTTTGGATTTCCAGGATGCACAAGACTTAGAGCTGCCTGTAACTCCAGTCCTAAGGTTTCTCTGTGTAACCCTGGCTGGCCTAGAGATCAGAGATCATCTGCCTCATGCTCCCCAAGTGCTGGGATTAAAGGCTTGCACCACCATCACTGAGGAAGTTGATGTTTTTCAATTTTTTTTCAAAGCAAGGTTAGTATATCCCAGTTCCTATAAAACCTGTACTCTTGAGTTTAAGGCAAGCCTATACTAACTACATAACAAAACCTACCTCAAGTTAGAAGAGGGCTGAATGTTGTAGCACTCGCCTATAATCCCACCATTCAAGAGTCAGAGATAGCAAGATTAAACGTTCCAGGCCACCCTAGGCCAGCCAGAACTATGAGACTACCAAAACAATAAAAGAACAAGGTAATCTAGATTATTTATCAACACAAAGACTGAATTGCAAAAATCAGGTATAGCTCTGGCTGTCCTGTAACTAGCTGTAGACCAGGCTGGCCTCAAACTCAGAGCCACCTGCCTCTGCCTCCCAAGTGCTGGGACTAAAGGTGTGCACCACCATGCCTGTTGATAAACTTATTTTTAATTGGGGGGGAGGGGGTATTTATGCATATGAATGTTTTACCTGCATGCATGTATATGCACCATGCACATGCCTGGTGACCAAGGAGGTCAGAAGAGGGCATCAGATTTCATGGGACTGGACTTACAGGCAGCTCTGAGCCTTGTGTGTGCTGGAAATCCAAAGGGATCCTCTGAAAGAGCAGCGAGTACTTTTTTTTTTAAGAGCCAACTTTTCGGTCCCTATTATTTTGTTTATTCTTTTGAGACACTGTCTCTCTCTATAGCCCTTGTTGTTCTGGAATTTGCTATGTAGACCAGGCTGGACTGGAACTCCTGCCTTTGCTTCCAGAGTTCTGGGATTAAAGATGTGCACCATTTTACCTAGGTCTTAATTTATTTTTTATATGTATGAGTGTTTTGCCTATGTTTATGTGTATGTACCATATGCATGCTTGGTGCCCATTGAGGTCAGAAGAGGGTGTTACATCCCCTGGAACTGAAGTTATGGACAGTTGTGAACCCATCATGTGGGTACTGGGAACTGAACCCAGATCCTCTGTAAGAACATTTGCCAGGTGGTGGTGGTAGTACATGTCCTTAATCCCAATACTCAGGAGGCAGAGGCAGCTGATCTCTGAGTTCCAGGACAGCCAGGGCTACACAGAGAAACTCCAAAGAGCAAAAATACAAACAGCAACAAAGAAGAAGGAGGAAGGAAGAAAAAAAGAAAACAAGTGCTCTTAAATGGTTGAGCCATCTTTACAGCCTCTGGCCTCTCTAGCAATACAGATGTGTGCTAACAAAGAAACTTTCAGTACTTGGCATTGAACTCAGGTCTCAAGTATACCACTGAGTTAAATTTCCACTCTTGTTCTTTATATTTGAAGACAGTATCTAGATTGAATTCATTCTGTAACCTAGGCAGACCTAGAATTTACAATCCTACTGCCTCAGCCTCCAGAGTAGCTGGGATTACAGACCTGTACCCTCAGACCTGACATAAATGTTACTTTAAAAAAAAAAAAGATTTATATATTTTATGTATATGAGTACATTGTAGCTGTCTTCAGACACACCAGAAGATATCAAATCCCATTACAGATGTTTGTGAGCCACCACGTGGTTGCTGGGAATTGAACTTAGGACCTCTGGAAGAGCAGTCAGTACTCTTAACCACTGAGCCATCTCTCCAGCCCCCAATATAAATGTTCTTTAATTAAATACCTATTCGATGAAATAATTTGCTAAGTATATAAATCTCACCAATCCATAGTAGCTTTTCCCAGATTAGGACCATAACCAATTGTGGCTATGTTATCAATTAGATAAGTGCAAAATAAGTTGGGACTCAATGTAGTGTAATTAATCCTATTTTCCCAGATACATTTTAAAATACTATACTGACAGGATTAGATATTTTAGTTTCAATGTATGTGAAATAGTGTTTACCACATTTCCAAAAGCTGTTATTTGACCCAGCAAGATGGCTTAGTGGGAAAAGGAGTTGCCAGCTCGGGTCTGGAAGGAGAGGACTGCTTCCCTTAGGTTGTCCTTTCCCTTTACATGTGCACCCACATACATACAAAATAAGAAATGCATAAAAAGAATAAATAAATGAGATAGTGTTGGTGCAGTAACCCTTGCCTGCAGTTCCAGCTAATCAAGTGTATGAAGCCAGAAGATTGCTTGATCCTAGGAATTTGAAGCCAGCCTGAGCTAAATACTGTGAATCAGTCTGTTGCGATTGTTTTGAACCAGGAACCAAACCCTTGGCCTTAAGGGAAAGCAGACACAAGTGGATCTCTAGCCCTGTCGTCATAGTGAGTTCCAGGTCAGCCAGGGTACATAGTGAGACCCTGTCTCCAAATTGAAGGGGGGGGGGGAACAGAGGGACAGAGAGAGAGAGACAGAGAGAGAGAATCTCAATACTTAGAAGGCAGAGGCAAGCTGATCTCTGAATCAAAAGCCAGCATGCGGTTGACACTGTGAGACACCCTGTCTCAATAAACAAAATAAACCCGAACTTTGAACATGCTAGAAAAGTGCTTTACAACTAAGCCACAGCCACAGCTTTTGTGGTTAATTACTTTGTATAAAATATGATCCACAGCTGGGCATGCCTATAATCCCAACACTCTGGAGGCTAAGGTAGAAGAACCAGGAGTCCAAGGCTCTATCCTCTAGTATATAGTGAATTCAAGCCCAGACTGGGCTACATAAGATCCAAAACCAAGACCCTGCCCCCTTAAAATGTGGTTCCTACTGTATTCCTAGTTTGTAATGCGCGATGTGTAAAAGAAAAGTGGGAAAGTTCGTTGCCAGTCTTTATAGGAAAGTATATCTAGTGGCCAGTTTCCTTATTCATATTTATTTTGTACTGAGGCTTGAATCCGGTACGATCTACCAACTAGGCTATGCCTTCCAGCCATAAATTTCTTACCCGAACTGTACGTAACGAGTTCGAGGTATCGGTAACAATTCTTCGCTTTTCCCACAGAAAGGACTAGGACCTGCCCTGGAATCCTCCTTTGATGCACATTTCCCAGTTACATCAGATTTTCCTGAAGGCTATCCTGGCTTGAGAGCGTTTTCGGTTTCGGGGCTGCCAAAACCAAACCAAACAAATAAAAAAACCACTGGCAAGTTTCCAACCTCCTGCCTCAGGATCTTCTTAGAAGCACCTACGCGTGGGACCACAGCTGCGGGACGCCCAACGCTCCGCGCCGCAACGCGCCTGCGTATCGGAGCCCCTTTGTTGCTCCGGCGCTGGGGTCGGGCTGCGCCTGCGTGCTGAGTCCGCACGAACAAGTACGCTGCGCCGAGGGCACCGGCTGAGGACGAGCAGACCTCAAGCAGCCGCCGGCGCTGCGGCCGTTGCTACCATCACAGCATAGTCGGGCTCTCAGGCCCAGAAGGCGGTGACCGAGGATGTCGTCCACCGCGGCTTTTTGCCTTCTCTCTACTCTGGGGGGGTATTTGGTCACCTCGATCTTGTTGCTTAAATACCCAGCGTTGCTGCACCAGAGAAAAAAACAGCGATTCCTCAGTAGGCACATCTCTCACCGCGGAGGTGAGAGGGGTCCCCAGAACCCGATGGTGGGGCTGAGGGAGGCTTCCTAGCAGGAGGTAAAGGATGAAGATTCTGGAGATGCTGAGGAAGAATGGGATCCTGGAACTGGAGGGCTTCCTCAGATGAGTCGTCGGGAGGGGAGGGAAGGAAAAGGGTCTCTTGTCCCAGTCCTGGTGGGCGTCTCTGGGCAGCTTGGGTGGCAGGGCATCTATGAGGAGGAGAAGGGCAGGAATGAGAGACAGAAGCGGGGCGTTCCTTAGCCGATGGAAGGATGATCAGGAGGTCCCTTCTTGGCAGCCTGGCACAAAGCCAGTGCAGATCCAGGAGACACCCTCAGGGGGAAGCAGGAACGGACTGCTTGGAATAGGCTTGTGGCTGAGTCCGTGGGGAAGAGCTTGGGCTCAGGCAGAGCTGAGATCTACCAGTACCTAGAGCCAGCTGAGGAGACTGCGATGCCTGGTGACCTGGCCCACGCTCCATGCATTTGTAATTGAGCTCTGAAGAGAAATGTCCCCAAACCAGGGAGGTTTTCCAAGGTCACAGAGCGTGGACTGAAGTGGAACTTGGAGAGTTCTGGTTCTGAGGACTCCAAAACCTTAGCACCTGGGTTTTTGTTGTTTTTTGTTTTGATTTTTGAACAGCACTATTTACCTCAACAGTGGCTGGTGGGTTTCTAAAAGACTAAAACATGATTTCGCTTATGATCAGTCAGTATTATTTTTTTAAAGATAAGTTTCTCTTGAAAAAGTATATTGCGAGTCCAGTCTGCCTTCTAATTTCCTATAACAGGCCGCGTCTTTGCTTCTTACCGTTTAATAATGTGACTCCATTACATTTAAATCTTAAGGTATAAAATATGAAAAAATTCGGTTACTTTAAACTTTTCTTTAGGGTTAATATTAACACCAGGTTAAAATTGCTTGAAATGTACAATTCAATGGTAAACGCTATAGTCTAAAATTTTATGGAGTACCATAATGGTTTTTTAGATTTTTCAAAGATGGGGTCTTGCTATGGTATGCTGGCTGGTCTGCAAGTCTCTATGTAGACTAGGCTGGCCGAGAACTTTGCCTCTGCCTTCCCAGCACTGAGACCACTGTGCTGGAACCATGACTTTTATTATCACAAATATGTCATAGAAATAAATACATTATCATTCTTTTGTACAATTTTATCAGTTAAACAGTTTCCCACTTTTTGTTTTTCTTTCAAGACAGGGTTTCTCTGTGTGGCCCTGGGACTGACTTTGTAGACCAGACTGGCCTGAAATTCAGAGCTCCACCTGCCTCTGACTCCCAAGTGTTGGGATTAAAAGCTTTCACCACCATGCCCAGCTGCTAGTGATTAATATGTCTGTGTATAGGTGTGTGGCGTGTTTGCCTGCAAGTGTAAGCACGTACATGCTACAGAGCATGTGTGGAGGTCAGAGGACAATATCACATATTGATCCTTGTGTTTCACTGTGTTTGAAATGAAGCCTTTTGTTGTTCAGGGCTGGATTCGCCAGTAAGCTTGAGTGGGGGCTTGGGAATTCTCCTGTCTGGCCTCCTATCTACCAGTAGGGGCACTGGGATTACAAACCAGATGCTGATTCTACTACTACTGGCTCCTGCACAGGTTCTGGGGATCTGAACCAAATGATTTACCTACTGTGCTATCTATCCAGTCCAGCCCTTGCCATTTTTAGTTGTTGGGGATGTTTGGGTTTGTTTGTTTTTGTTTTGTCTGTTTTTCGTTTGTTGGGTTTTTTGTTTGTGTCTAAAGTAGTCTTACTGTGTAGCTCAGGCTGACTCTGTACAGAACAGCCTTGAATTTGAGATGCTCCTGCCTAGGCTTCCTGAGTGCCGGCATCACAGGTATTTGTCTCCCTCAGTCTTCCCTTTGAAGATTATTCTTTTGTGGCTGAAGCACATTGTTGTCTTTTTTGCACTGGCTTTGTAAACAACACACTAACACTATGTCATCATGTATATGAGGACATCAATGGTAGTACAGTGGTGATCAGATAATAACCACAGCGTTGATTCACAGACAGAGCACCCGAAAGATTATAGACGGGGCTGGACCATTACTGCCTGCCTTCATACCACTTAAATCTAGAGCACGGCCTGGGAGATGGGTGGAGGCACCTGCTGCCAGGTCAGGCGACCTAAGTTCAGTCTGAGGGACCCCACATGGTGGGAGAGGAGAGCTGACTCCTACAACTTGTCTGACTTCCATGCACCTGTGCGCACGCACACAAAATAATAAATGTTAAAATCCCATGTAAGGATGCAAAATGCAATGTTTTCCTTCTCTTACCCTATCAAAGCTGAAGTGACCCCAAACAATTAGGAAACAATACACAAAGGAGGGAAAATGAATATAAACTGAAATCACAGGGGCCTGGGAGATCATCACTCAGTTGGTAAGAGGACGTGAGTTTGAGTCCCAGAACCTGTGTAAAAGATGCTGGTATGCTAGTGTAGTTCCAGTGCTGGAGAAGTAGAGACAGACATGTCCCTGGGGCTCTGGCCAGCTAACATAGTCTATGTGGTGACTTTAAGGCCAGTGAGATATTCCGTCTTAAAAAAAAAAAAAGTGTTAGTACTTTAGAAGTGACACCCAAGGTTTTCCTCTGCAGACAAATACACCCATACACATACAATAAAAGTATTCAGTGAGACAGTGAATAAAATTAACAGTGTTATAGTCCCAGCACTGTGGAGGCTGGGTAGGAGGATTGTAAGTTTGAAGCCATCTGGTCTATGTGGTGAGATGGCTAAAGAACAAAAACAGTTGAGAGGTAGAGGCAGGACTATCAGGAGTTCAAGGTCATCCTTGACTGCATAGTGAGTTGGAAGCCACCCATGGTACAAAGCAATAATTGGTAAGATGGCTCAGTAGGTGAAGGTGTTAACTGACAATCTGAATTTGACCCCTGGGACTCACACGATAGATGTGTTGGTTATTTTTGTCACCTTGACATAAACCTAGACATATCTGAGAAGAGGGTTAGGTTTTTTTTGTTGTTTTTTTGTTTTTTGTTTTTTGGTTTTTTTTTTGGTTTTTCGAGGCATGATTTCTCTGTGTAGCCCTGGCTGTCCTGGAACTCTCTCTGTAGACCAGGTTGGCCTTGAACTCACAGAGATCTGCCTGTCTCTGCCTTCTGAGTACTGGGACTAAAAACATGTTGTGCCTAGTGAAAAGAAATCTTGAGAAAATGTCAGATTGCCAATAGGCAAGTCTGTAGGACACTTTCTTGACTAATTATTGACATGGGAGAGCCCAGCCCATTGTGGGTGGTGCCACCTCTGGGCAGGTGGTCCCAGATAGTATGAGAAAGCAGGCTATGAATAACAAGTCAGTAAGCAGTCAGTGGTCCTCCATGGCTTCTGCTTCAGTTTCTGCCTTCAGGTTCCTGGCCTGCTTGAATTCCTGCCCTGCCTCCTTCAGTGATGGCATGGGTACTCCCACTGACTTATATGAAATAAATAATGTGTAATAAAAACGATGAGGAGCGCCGGGCAGTGGAGGTGCACGCCTTTAATCCCAGCACTTGGGAGGCAGAGACAGGCGGATTTCTGAGTTCGAGGCCAGCCTGGTCTACAGAGTGAGTTCCAGGACAGCCAGGGCTATACAGAGAAACCCTGTCTCGAAAAACCAAAAAAAAAAAAAAAAAAAGTTGAGCTCAGGAAATGGTACATGCCTAACATGCATGAGGTCCCAAGTTCCATCCCCAGAGCCATATAAGCCAGGTATGATAGCACATGCTGTAATTCCAGCACTGAAACACAGAGGCACAGAAGTTCAAAGTCATCCTGAGGTACATAGTGAGTTCAGGGCTAGCCTGGATTGGGACCCTGTCCAGGAAACACAGAAAAAAAATTACTTTCTTGTAATTGTTTAATTGTAGATCTGGAAACTGTAGTTACTTATTTGGAGAAAAAATTAATTAGTCTGTTTCTGTGAGTCACATGATTATTATTTGAGAGAAAGTGAATTCTAGCAAGTTCGCAAGGGAAGCCTTACCACTAAATAATTCCTCGGAGAGGAACACTATGTTTCTTAATTAGTCCCTCAGTTACCCTGCAGGCTTCACCATATAAGTCTAATCTGCAGGCATAGCCCTGGTGCAATTTACGGACTAGCTTTACAGCAAACAGAAGATTATGGAAATTGTTTACCTATAAAAGGGGGGCTATCTGAATGGCAGTATAGCAACATGAAAATCTGAAGTATAGTTCATGGTAAGGAGACAGGCTCACAAAGAATGTTTCTGTGGCTCTAGCTAATGCTTTGTTTTGGGTGACGTTTTGAAGATGGGATCTCACTATGTAGTAGTCTGGGCTAGCCTCAAACTCACAATTCTTCCTTGGCTTTATAAGGCTGGGATTACATTCACAAACCACCAATGCATGTGCTGGCCATTGAAGTCCTTAGGGAAACTTAGTTAACTCTCAGGATGGCTGTGAGGATTTTAATGAAATACACTGAGTGCTAAGTGCCCTGTCTGCACAGGGCCTCCTGCATACTGCAGACTCCCTACCCTGACCCACATCTCCAAGCCTCTTGACCACCTATTCAGTATTGGTGATAGCTAAGAAATTTAATCAGTTAATAAGGTTTTAAAGTTAACACGTGGAAGGCAGGGGTGGGAAGATCCTTGTGAGTTAGGGGTCAGCCAGAAATATATATTAAGACCCTGTCTTTAAAAGAAAGAAGATCGTGATCATCCTTGGCTCCAGTTTGGGATACCTGAAACATATCTATTTAAATCTTCAGCACTCTGTTATCTGAAATATCTAAAAATGGAAACAAGCTAAATGTGGATGTAATAAATCAAAATGTAGTTATATAAAGAAGATATTTTTAAATGGCATATGTCCATTAAGGAAATTGCCCACCTTTTTTACATTTAAAAAAGCAAATTATAGCCAGGCATGGTGGTGAACACCTTTGATCCCAGCACTCAGAAGACAGAGGCAGGCAGATTTCTGTAAATTCAAGGCCAGCCTAGTCTACATAGTGAGTTCCAGGACAGCTAGGACTATGTATAGAAACCCTTGTAAGGGTCCAAAAATCGATGAAGGAAGACCCCAGTCTCAGAGAGTATACAAAGACAAAGAGCACTTATTCTGCAGAAACAACCAGCATGTGGGGGTCAACCATTCTTCAAAATGGCACCCCCAGACAAAGATACGCAGGCTTTCTTATAGGGAACTGGGGGAACTCTCTAGAAGGATTAGGTAATCTAAAATTTCATTGGTGGGTGCAGGGGGTTCATAGGCGTTCAGTGGTCTGCATTCCTGTGTCATAAATGTTGAACCATAGGATGACCTAGGGCTGCCCAGCACAGATGGCCCATTCTGAGTTAAGATATTTCCCCTTTTGTGGTTATCCCCAAGCTGTTCTTTGGAAGGGGGTTTTATGACCTTGTTTCTGGATTTTATGGTCTGTTCTGGAGCTGGTGCCTTATAGCCTTTTTGAAATCAGGCCTGGTCCTTAAATGGTGACAGATGGGATTTATGTCGTCCTTTTACACTGTCTGGGAAAAAAATTAAATGAATAAATAAAAGCAAAAATTACAAAGCCACTTGAAGTGGTAGATGCCTGCGGTCCCAGCACTCGAGGTGAAGGCCAGGGGCCTGGGAGCCAGAGGTCATCGTTGGTCTTGTAGTAGGTTTGATCCCCAGGGAAATAGATGGCCAACCTGCATTTGGTGGTGCACACCTTTAATCCCAGCACTCCGGGAGAGAAGCAGAGGAGGCATTCTCTGTAAGTTTAAATCTAGCCTGGTTTACACAGTGAGTCCTAGGACAGCCACGGCTCCATAGTGAGACCCTATCTCAAAAAACAAACAATATAAAGGTAGTGTGGTGTGCATGGCTGTAATCCCAGCACTCAGAAGACAGAGGCAGGATGATTTCTGGGACTTAAAGCATACGCCACCACACCTGGCTGAGTTGGCATTTTTACATATAAGGAAGATTGTGTGGTATTTGTGCTTGTCATTCTGTGACTGGTTTACTGTGCTTAATATATTCTCCTCCAAACTCCTCAATCCCTCTCTAATAGGAGCACTCTTACTCCTCCCCTATATGTTTCTACCCAGATAGCTGTTCAAGAGACATTTCTAGATGGCCGACACAGTGACTTAGTAGTAAAGGCACCTGTTCCTGGTTCTGACCACCTGGACTTAATTTCTGGAACACATTTGGTTGAAGGGAAAACTGTACACTACATGCAGGTCCATATGTGTATACACACACACACACACACACACACACACACACAGTGATGTAATAAAATGGTTGGTTGGTTGGTTGATTTTTGGGGGGCAGGGTCTCCCCATGAGGTCCTGGCTATCCTGGACCTCACTATGTAGACCGGACAGTACTCAAACACTGTATTTCTGCCTCCTGTGCCCGGGATTACAGAAGTGTGCCACCATGCCTGGCCCTAAATGTATTTAAAAATTGCTAGAACATTTCTAGAACTTCATAAATCCCTGTTAGCTGAGTAGTGTTAGTGTATCTTTAACTCCTCACCAGGAGACAGGAGGATTTAGAGTTTGAGTCCAGCCTGGGCTACATAGAGATCCTATCAAAAATGCCCTTGTTTCCCTTCCCAGTTTGTTGCCCTTTGTCCCCAAAAGTAATCTCGACTCTTGTGGCATCTTCAAAGTGTGGTCTGTGACTTCTGGGGGTCCCTTATACTCTTACATCAGTTTTCGAGGTCAAAACTGTGCTCATAAGATGCTGTTTATCTTTTTACTGTGGTATGTCTTCACCAGCAGCACAAAGAATTGTCAGATATGTCTGGGTGTGTAGCTCAGTGTTTCTGTACATGCCTTGCATATTTGGGTTCAATCCCTAGTATCTCCCTCCCAACTCAAAAAGCACCAGTGGTTAAAGTTTGTACTGCTGTAGCATGAGTCAAAGTCATGTACAAAATGTATCAGTAGTCATTGTATTCTTCACTATCATGTAAGCACAGGTTTTTTTCCTGAAAATTTATCTTATGTACATGAGTGCTCTATCTGCATGTACACCTGCATGCCAGAAGAGGCATTGGACCCCATTGTAGATGATTGTGAGCCACCATATGTCTGCTGGGAATTGAACTCAGGACCACTGGAAAAACAGCTAGTGCTCTTAACCACTAAGCCATCTCTCCAGTCCTGTAAGTGCAGTTTTTAAAAGTCTGTATCACCTATGGATTTTCTTTTTCATGCTGGATATGGAGTTCATGCATGCTAAGGCATGTGGATTACTAAGAATTTGAGGGTCAGCCTAAGCTACTTAGTTTCAGGCTAGCCTGGGCTATAGAGTAAAATCTATCTCCTATTTTTCCCATTTTTGTTGTTATTGTTGAGAGACAGTTTCTCTGTATAGCCCTGGCTGTCCTGGAACTTTCTTTATAGACCAAACAAACTGGCCTCTGACTCACAGAGATCCATCTGCATCTGCCTCCTGAATGCTGGCATTAAAGGTGTGGGCTACCATGCCTGGCTAAACCCTATCTGAAAATAAATAAAACAAATACAACAATTAAAAACAGTCCCCCAAACCTGAAACTTGGGGCTGGAGAGATAGTTTGAGGGTAAAAGAACTTGCTGGGCAAGTATAAGCGTGTGAGTCTGAATCCCCAGAAAGCCAGCTGTATAGGTGTAGATGCATCTGTGATCCCAGAGCTCTCTGGAGGAGATGGGAGGCAGAGATGGACGCTCCAGGACCAGTTAGCCTGCTATAAGCCATGGGGAACAGACACTGCCAGACACAGGAGAGAGCAGACCTGAGGTTGACATCTGACATCCTTATACGGAGGCGTGCAACCTCCCTTACAGACACACAGACATGCACACACACATGTGTGCTTGCAAATACAATCACTGAAAATTACCGAGTGTGGTGTAATCACAGAACGTGGGAGGTGAAGGTGGGAGAATCAGGAGTTAAGTATGTCCTCTATTAAGTAGGAGTTTGAGGCCAGCCTGAGCTACGTGAGAATGTCCTTTCAAACAAGGGGGGAAAACCCTCAGAAATGCAAAGACAATGTAATAGAAACTCAGCTCTGGTGTAGGTGGCTTTCTGGGCCTTGTGGCTGTTGCCATGTTAAACTGGCATTTGCCAGCTTTGACACCCTGGACTTCCTGTGGCTCTCACCTTTTCTTCAACCTGTTCAGTATAAAGTCAGCATGGCACTTCTGTTTGATCTCTTCAGCTCTCCACTGCACCAGCAGCTTTCTTTTTTCTGTGGCTCTCCCTGTAGCATTTCCCTGAGCTGTCCACTGTAAGCTCTTCAAAGCGTCTCTCCAGAAGGCCACCTGACCTGAAAAGATTACACGTATTAAGATTTTTATGGCATTTGGATTTACAGACTCTGAACACATTGCTGTCATTGTGGACAAATATTGTACAGTGCCTGGGGTAGACGGGCTCTGAGTAGAAACGAGGCTTCTCAGCCTGCATCATGGCCCTGAGGGGCCTTTATAGTTTCTTATATTACAATGCTAATAGTCCTTATTAGCATGCCAGCAATTGAAAAATCACTTATCTTAAAATGGATCCTGAAGTAAACTGTTTTAAAAATTAGACATAAAAGATCTCATAGGGGGAACTTAGAAGTTATTTTAAGTATGCCCATGATTGGGCTGGAGAGATGGCTCAGCAGTTAAGAGCACCGACTGCTCTTCCAGAGGTCCTGAGTTCAATTCTCAGCAACCACATGGTGGCTCACAACCATCTGTAATAGGGTCCAGTGCCCTCTTCTGGTGTGCCTGAAGACAGCGACAGTGTACTCATATACATAAAATAAATAAATCTTCTTTAAAAAATGCCCATGATCCAGGTGGAGATAAAAGCTCAGATGAAAGAAAGAGTGGTTGGCTGAAGTGACAACTGAGTTAAACAGCAGCTCATTTAAAGGGGGCTAGCTTTGTTTGTTTGTTTGTTTGTTTGTTTTTAAAGACTGTATGCTGTAGCCCAGGCTGGCCTCCAACTCTTGGGCTGTCTTTGCCTTCCAAGTTCTGGGACTATAGGCATGGGTTACCATGCCTAGTTTATAGTACCATAGAGTACTGGAGCTTGAATCTAGGACTTTATACAAGTTAGGCAATCTATTAACTGAGCTGTATCCCCACCCCTCCAAAAAGGGGGCTCAGTAGGAACATCAGTGACCTCCATGGACAGTGAAGGAACCGTCATCTGAAATCCCTTAAATACATATTCGTTGATTTTTTTTTTTTTTTAAAAAAACTGAAAAACAGGATTCCACCCACCTCACCGATCACATACACACCACACACACACACACACATACACACACACACACACACAAATGGTTCGTTTTCTTTTTTGGTTTTTCAAGACAGGGTTTCTCTGTGTAGCCCTGGCTATCCTGGAACTCACTCTGTAGACCAGGCTGGCCTCGAACTCAGAAATCCGCCTGCCTCTGCCTCCCGAGTGCTGAGATTAAAGGTGTGCACCACCACTGCCTGGCTCACAAGGTTCATTTTCATTTCTGGAGAAATAGAATGTTCAACATGACCAGTAAATGAACTTTACCCTCCTTGTTTCCACAGGTGCTGGAGAAAACCTGGAGAACACAATGGCGGCCTTCCGGCAGTGAGTACCCAGGAAGGCCCTCTCTGTTTACAGCCTGTCACTGAACTGATGAGAACTCACAGAGGGACACAGTGTATATGCAAGCACTTGTAATAGCTGTTTCTAGAAAATGCCTTTTTTGCAGTTTGAAATATTACAAAGAGTGTTTGGCCTCTGTATAACTGTAAAAGTAGTCCAAAAAGACTCGGTTTCCAGAGCTAGAAGCAGACATCTGTGACAAGGGACAGGCTGCGTAATGCTAATTGGTCCAGTGCAGGAAGAGCAAGTGAGACAACTGTTACCCTGGCTGCTGCTCAGAAACAGGACTGTGCGTTTTTGTGCCCAGTAGTTTCTGTTGAGCAGGTTCTGGCCATCCGGGTTCTTATTGGGACCCTCTTGTGTGCTGATGTTATTTTTTAATAAGATGAGTTACTGGTTTTGTTTATATTGGATTCATATTTCATACAGAGGCCTTTTCAGGGCTTTGTGGTAGTAGTAGAAGCTGTGGAAGACACTGATTGGAGCCCTTGTTCTTTGTCTCAGAGAGCTGATGTTTACCATCAGCCTGTTTTCCTCTCTCTGAATAGCAAAACGGGTTATGCAGCAAGGCCAAGGAAAGGAAGATATTACCCAGTTATACTTAATGAGATAACATTTCTAATATAATTTTAAGCCAGTTTTAAGGTGAGGTGGGTCTCTCTCTCTCTCTCTCTCTCTCTCTCTCTCTCTCTCTCTCTGTTGACCAGGGTGGTCTCACACCTCTAGGCAATTTGGAAACATTTTATGTGTAGCTAGAGCTACTCAGGAGGGTTTGCTTGTCTGTTGTGCTGGACATTAAAGCCAGAGCTTCCTGCATGCTAGGTGCACACTCCAGAACTGAGGTACTCCCACATCCCAGCAGAATTTGGTCTAAGTTTCTGCTTTTCATCATTCAGTGACATCTTAAAGATTATTTTTCTTCTCAGAGGTGGCTCACACCTTTCTTCCTGGCACTGGGGAAGCAGAGGCAGGCAGCTGCATGACTCCCAGACAGCCAGAGTTATCACATAATGATGAGAGGAGTGACTTCAAGAGGGACTTAATCCTCAGTTTGTGGTTCCTGCTGCCAGAGTTTGGGGAGCCAGGAACTTGAGTGATAGCATCTCAGCCAGGGGTATAGCCAAGTATATTAGATTTCCCCTGTATCCAAATCTCTCTCTGCCTGAGCTCCATTCCCCAGTCAGTAGTCAGCTTCAGCTAAAGTGCTGCCTGCCTCTGTACACAACTCCTGAGTTTCCTGGGAGGGTGATCTTTGCTCTTGCCCTGAGGATTGGATTAGAAATGGTGTCTCAGCCAGCAGTGGTGATGCATGCCTTTAGTTCCGGCACTCAGGAGGCAGAGGCAGGTGCATGTCTGAGTTCGAGGCCAACCTGGTCTACAGAGCAAGTTCCAGGACAGACAAGGCTACACAGAGAAACCCTGTCTCAAAACAAACAAATGGTGTCTCAGCAAATTATAAAATAAAGCCTGCACTAAAATCACAGTTCGTGAGACATCCTTTCGTGTGGCATAAAAAATGCTTTCACCAATACCATTTCCTAGAGGTTATGGGTGTGGCCGAGCAGGTTTGGTGGTGGTTGTTGTTTTGTTTTTTATTCCTCTCATTCTCTGACATCTTGCTTAGGCTCTGACACTTAGAAGTCTCACTAGTTGGTCGCTAAGATAGAACTGAAGCAGCATACCCCCAAGAAGAAGCAGGATGTTAGCAGAAGACTGGTAAAGGAGACAACCGCCCTTTGCGTGAGCTTAGAACCTAAAACTAAAGAACTGTACGGCTCGAATGCAGAGTGAACACCAAGTCCTTGTTAAGACAGGTTCTCATAGACTAGGCTGCCCTTGAATGAACATGTGTCCAAGACTAACTCCAAGCTGATTGTCCTACCTTCACCTCCCCAGTGCTAAGGTTACAGTCATGTACCACCACACCCTGCAAAACCTGATTCTTAAGAGCTAATAAAACTAGGTTATTAAACTGGGCCATAAAGGTAAATACCCAGAGGACAGTGAGGTACTTAAATGTGTGGGTAGGCAAAAGAAGCAAGTTATGTTAGCAATACCTGGAAGTATAATACGGCATATAGTGAAAATAATTAAGTCAGTGCCCTGACTCTTAATAATTTGTGTGTGTGTGTGCATGTGCATATGTGCATGTGTGTGCATGCACACACATCTGTGTAGAGATTAGCAGGAGTCAATTATTTTCCTTTCACTTGTCTCTAATTCACTGAGCCATCTTGCCAGTCTTCTGCTTCTGTCTGTCTGTCTATCTGTCTATCCATCTATCCATCCATCTATTTGGTATTTGGAGACCAGGTTTGTTTCTGTACCCCTGCCTTTCCTGGAATTCACTCACTTTTTGACCAGGCTAGCTCAAACTCAGAGATCCACCTGCCTCTGCCTCCCAAGTGCTAGATTAAAGGCTTGTACCACCACGCCCAGCTGCTTGCAACTTTTTTAAAACTGAATCTCATTCAATAGCCAGGTTAGCTTTGAACTCTGTCTTCCATATCTCCACCTCCCAATTTCTGAGTTTTACAGGCCATCCACCACTACACCTTTTCATGGTTGTTTTTTTTTTTTACAAACAAAATATGTCATATGTGTGTGTTCTATTTAAGCACAGCTGACTTCATAAATTATGATGTATTCTTAGACTGTCTAATTACTTCAATACTAATTATCACATCTATACAATGGGAATAATACAGTTTCAATGTTGTGTTGAATAAGTGGAATTCAAACCAGTTTTTTTTTTTTTTTGTTTTTTTGGTTTGTTTGTTTGTTTGTTTGTTTGAGACAGAGTTTCTCTGTGTAGTCCTGACTGTCCTGGAACTCACTCTGTAGACCAGGCTGGCCTCGAACTCAGAAATCCATCTGCCTCTGCCTCCCGAGTGCTAGGATTAAAGGCATGCGCCACCACTGCCCAGCTCAAATCAGTTTTTTTTAAAAAGATTTATTATTTATTTTATGTATATGAGTACACTGTAGCTGTCTTCAGACACACCAGAAGAGAGCATCAGATCCCATTACAGATGGTTGTGAGTCACCATGTGGTTGCTGGGAATTGAACTTGGGACCTCTGGAAGGGCAGTCAGTGCTCTTAACTGCTGGGCCATCTCTCCAGCCCTCAAATCAGTTTATTAACAGAACCTTTTGGAAGTTGTTTGTTTTGGTTTTAGTTAGAAGTTTGGGACGTAGCTAAAGAGTTAACAGTGAGTACTGCTTTTGCAGAAGACCCTCACAGCTGCCTGCCTCCAGTTCCATAGGCTCCAACACCCTCTTCTGGACTCTCAACTGTACTCATATATGTGCTAAGAACCAAACCCGGGTCATCCGCACAAGCAGTACATTCCTGCTGAGACCTCTCCTCAGCCCTTGGAAGTTTTTTTTGTTTTTGGTTTTTTTATTTTTTATTTTTAAAGTTTGTATTAGTCATGGTTCTCTAAGAGTCACAGAACTTATAGGTGGTCTCTATATAGTAAGGGAATTTGTTAATGACTTACAGTCTAGTCAAACTCCCCAACAATGGTCAGCAGTAGCTGTGAATGAAAACCTGAGGATCTAGCAGTCACTTAGTCCCACAAGGCTCGAAGGCGAAGAAGATTGAATCTTCCCCCTTCCAATGTCCTTATGTAGATCTCCAGCAGCAGGTGTGGCCCAGATCAGAGGTGTGCGTACCACCACACCTGAGACTTGTGTCTTCCAGACTCAAGATCTAGATCACAGGTGAGCCTTCTAATTCTGGATTGTAATTCACTCCAGATATAGTCAAGTTGACAACCAGAAATAGCCACTACAAAGTTTTTTTTTTAGATTTATTTATTTATTTATTTCATGTATGTGAGTACACCATAGCTCTCTTCAGGCACATCAGAAGAGGGCATCAGATCCCATTACAGATGGTTGTGAGCCACCATGTGGGTGCTGGGAATTGAACTCAGGACCTCTGGAAGAGCAGTCAGTGCTCTTAACCGCTGAGCCATCTCCAGCCCAGCCTTTGGAAGTTTGCTGTATAGTTTTGTTTCCATGTCTTTTCTTTCTGATTCTCTCCCTCCCTCCCTCTCTCCCTCCCTCTCCCCCCCTCCCGTGTGTGTGTGAAGGTCTCATATATAAGCAAGACTGACCTCAACTTGCCCTGTAGTTGAAACTGTCCTTTAACTCCTAATCCTCCTGTTTTTAGGTCATAGGTATTGAATTACAAATGTGTATCACCATGCCTAGCATCTCCTCCTTCTCTGCGTCCCTCTCTCTCTTTCTCCTCCTCCTCTTCCTCTTCTTCCTCCTCTTCTTCCTCCTCCTCTTCTCCTCTTTCTCTCTCTCCTCTCTCTCTCTTTCTCTCTCCCTCTCTCCCTCCCTCCCCCTCCATCTCTTTTGAGACAGGGTCTCTCTTATATAGCTCTTGCTGTCCTGGAGCTCTCACTATATAGTTCAGGCTGGAATTGAACTCACAGAGATCCTCCTGCCTCTGCTTCCTGAGTGGATTGCTGGGATTAAAGGTGTGTGCTACCATGTCTGGCTGATGCCCCTGATTTTAATTATATGCACACCCAATTATGCATAGACATAAATTGATAAATTTGGGACTCTCCCTACAAATTGCCTTGAGGACATGGTTTTGCCTTATTGTGTTTGCACTCACAACAAAATCAGGCTGAATCTCTCCTGAACCATGTTGTGTCAGGGGCGCATTTGAGTAGAATGTACTCAAGTTTCATGGTCATTAAGGAGAAGAAGACATGCACGAGGAGCCCAGTGCAAGTAAGGGTAGGAGGATGATAGGTGTGTGTGGAGAGAGAGAGGAAGAGAGAGAGAAGGAGAGAGAGAGAGAGAGAGAGAGAGGGAGAGAGAGAGAAGGGGGGAGAGAGAGAGAGAGAGAGAAGGGGAGAGAGAGAGAGAAGGAGAGAGAGAGAGAAGGAGAGAAGGAGAGAGAGAGAGAGAAGGGGAGAGAGAGAGAGAAGGAAAGAGAGAGAGGAAGAGAGAGAGAAGGAGAGAGAGAGAGGGAGAGAGAGAAGGGGGAGAGAGAGAGAGAGAGAGAGAGAGAAGTATTTTTTCAGGTGATGGAGCTAGGCTTCCAAATGAGAGAAGAATGGGGTGTGCTCCACAGCACCCAAGCCAAGTACAGTCTGTTTACTAAACTGCTACCCATATGAGCCTGCCTCAACGGCTCTCACAGTGAACCCAGGCTGCTCTCTGTATATCCTAGGTTAGACTCACTCTGGAGCCGTTCTCCTGCCTCAGCTTCTCAAGTGAGCTCAGGTGTGAGCTACTATACCTAGCCTTTCTTTCCTTAGTGAGTTTTGCTGTTGAATGTCTGCTTCCATACTTATATACAAGGCATTTGTGATTTCTTATTTCTGAGAAGCCCTACTGTGCACAGTCCCACCTGAGACTCTTCAGTTTGATATGGCTCTGAAGCCTTCTGTTGTTACACTTAGTTTAGTGATTGAATTTCATCTCTAGGATTTTTACGGATTTTTATTGTTACATTTCTGTGTCCCTGACAAACTTCTTTTGTTCATGTATTACTTTCCAAAGTCAGTCGTTCGTTCATTCCTTTCTCTTTCTTTTCATTTTGTGTTTTTGTTTTACTTTTAGACAGGATATCATGTATTCTAAACTGGCCTTGAACTTCACCCTACATGGCTGAGGATGGCCTTGGACTTCTTCTCCTGCTAGAACTGCATGTTGGGATTACAGACGAGTTCCAGCTCACGTGGCTAGTCTCTTCCTTTACTGTCTCCTCCTAGGTCTCCCTTTCTTTGGAATCCATTGTTGTTTTATTTTTAATTCTCACTCTGTAATCTTCCTGCTCCTCCTCCCACGTGCTGGGATTCCAGGAATATACCACAAGACCACCCTAAAATATGTTCAATCAAGATGATTAAAGCAGCCACTTTGTCTTAAATTTTGATACTTTTATTTTATGTGTGGAAATACAGGCCACAAGAAGAAAGTTGGTTTGCCCTAAGTTATGCTAAGGTATCAGGAACTACCACCCAACTCTCTTAGTTTCTGGTCAAGTATTTTTCCCATTGTATTGGAATGTCAGGATTAATCATAGCTGCCTATGGAAGAGACAACATGATTCACATATTATAAGTCAAAACATTTTAATAACTTTTTATTATAAGACTGCAATATCACGTTGATGCATGAGGATAAGTGTGGTTGGACTATTTTAGTGTCGTAGGATACTTTGGATTTTAAAATCAGAATTTTCATATCTGATACATGTAAAGTATATGTTTACCGGGTTTCAAAGTGCCGTTTTCTTTTCTGTCTTCAGTGCAGTCACCATTGGGACGGACATGTTAGAACTGGATTGCCATATCACAAAAGATGAGCAAGTTGTAGTGTCACATGACACAAACCTGAAGAGGTCAACTGGGGTCAATGTAAATGTCTCTGATCTCAAATACTGTGTAAGTAGAAGTACACTAATACCATTATATGTAAGGGTAATATTTTTAAGCAGAAGAGAGCCAGATGTCACTTCATAAATAACTTTTGAAAATGATGATGATTAAGCTGGTGAGTGGTTCACAGCTGTAACACCAGCACTTGGGTGACAGGAGGCGTGTCAAAGACTTAAAGCCGCTCTGGGCTCTTGTCTCAAACAAACAAACAAACAGGGGCTACAGAAATGGCCTTGTGGTTGAGAGCACTGGCTGGCCTTCCAGAGGACCCCAATTCTATTCCCAGTACCCACATGGGAGCTCACTGTTCCAGGGGTTCTGACACACTTTTCTACCCTCTATAGGCACTGGGCAAGGAAGTGGTGCCTAGACATATGTGCCAGCAAAATACTTTCAAAATAGGAAGGAAGAAAAAAAGTGGACAAAACCCAAACAACTAAGTTCCTAAAGAATGACAGTGACTCAAATAAATGTAAAAGGAGACGTTGATGTACCTTGGATTCCAGTGAGGGATTTGTACAGTTCAAATGCATCTTTGGGGCCTGCTTCATCTTCTTTCTTTACTTACACAAGCCATGAACTCCCTGTGTAACTGAGGATCACCTTGAACTTCTGATAATTCCGCTTTCACTTTCTCAAATGCTAGCACTATAGGCACACACAACTGTGCCCAGTTTACACAGGGGCTGAGATAGAACCCAGGGCCTCATGTGTACTAGGCAAGTGCTCCATCAGCTGTGCTACATCCCCAGCTCCAAAATACTGCTATAAATGTTTTTGGGGTTTTTTGTTTGTTTTTTGTTTTTTTGTTGTTGTTGTTGTTTTTTGATATTTACTTTGTTTATATTTCAAATGTTTCCCCCTTTCCAGGTCTCCCCTTCCGAAACCCCCTATTCCTTCCTCCCTCCCCCTGCCTCTATGAGGGTGCTCTCCCACCCACCCTAACATCCTCAGGCCCTAAGGATGATGGCCAACAAGGCCCTCCTCTGCCACATATGTGGCCAGCACCATGGTTCCCTCCATGTGTATTCTTTGGTCGGTGGTCCAGTCTCCGGGAGCTCAGGGGTGTGTGTGTGTCTGGCCAGTTGACACTGTTGCTTCCCCCATGGGGCTGCAAACCCCCTCAGCTCCTTCAGTCCCTTCTTCAACTCCTCCATCTGGGACCCCACGCTCAGTCCAATGATTGACTTCGAGCATCCGCCTCTGTATTTGTTAGGCACTGCCTGAGCCTCTTGGGAGACAGCTAATGTTTCCATCATAAAAATGTTTTGATAAAATTAACCATCATCAAATATGAAATGACATTACTACAATTCAAGTTGTCTATTTGAGTCAGGTTTAATACAGGAATTAGTTTAACCTTGTAGTGTAGGAAAGCATCATTTAAAACCTGCTCGAGGAGCCGGGAAGTGGTGGCACACGCCTTTAATCCCAGCACTCGGGAGGCAGAGGCAGGAGGATTTCTGAGTTCGAGGCCAGCCTGGTCTACAGAGTGAGTTCCCAGGACAGCCAGGGCTACACAGAGAAACCCTGTCTTGAAAAACAAAACAACAAAAAACATCAATGCTTATAAAGCAAAAATAAATAAATCATATAGATGAAAGAAAAGATGGATGAAGTACTGTGCACTGTGATCCTGGCACTCCTACCACGAGATGGGAGTGGAGACAGGAGAAGAAACAGCCATCCTGGAGCACACAGGGCAACAGAGACACCAAGGGAGATTGACCCCACTTCAAACAAGGTAGAAGGAAAAAGCTAATTCCCAGAGGTTCTTTGGGGCCTCAAGGGGCCCATGCTTACACACACACACACACACACACACACACACACGCGCATGCGCGCTTCTACACAATTTAAAAAAACTAGTCATATGGAAAAAAAATTAAAGAAAAAAACTGTGGGCTAGCAAGCTAGCTCAGTGGACAAAGGCATTTGAGGCTGAGCCTGACAATCTTGAGTTTCATCCCTGGGATCTGTTTGGTGGAAGGAGAGACTCCTATACTGTGTCCTCTGAGCTGTATGAGTGCACCTTGTTACATTCGTTCTCTCACACACATGCTAATAAGTAATTTTAAACAATGTAACTCATGAATCATGTGAAGAAAGCTGCCGGTAACATTCTACAGTCTGTTGCTGTACTCTGTTGGTTTTCTACAGTTATATACAAGATAGAAATTATGTATATTGTGTTTCAAATACTTCAATGTAATGGGTAGGATGGCAAATGCACTCAGAAGTTGTGCCTCTTCTTAGCCTGGTAGTACACACCTTTAATCCCAGCAGAGATTAAAGACAGAGGCAGAGACAGGCAGTTTGAGGCCAGCCTAATCTACAGGGCAAGTTCCAGGACAGCCAGGGGCACACAGAGAAGCCCTGTCTTCAAAAACATGATTAAAAACAAAACAATATAATAATACAAATGTAGGGCCCAGAGAGATGGCTCAGCAATTAAGAGCATATACTGCTCTTGCACAGGGTTTGAGTTCAGTTCCCGGTCCCAGCGTTATCCAGTTCTAGGGCATCCAACATCTCTTACCTTCAAAGCCTTCCCTACTCATACGTATGTGTACACACACACACACACACACACACACACACACCTACATATAATTAAAAATAATAAAAATAAAACTTTTAAATAAGTCACTGAGGAGGCAAAATGTTAAAATATATAAAAATTTAAGTAGTACAGATGTCTTGTATCTGGTATATAAATTATATCATGAATTTGCCTTTGGAAGTGCTAAAGGATGCTGTGTTTAGATGTATGCTGTGTCTTTTTTTGTTTTAAAAAAAATCTCTGTCATAATTTGAGACACTGAAGTGCTTTTTGTTTTTGAAAGCTAACCTTTTTTTTTTTAAATCATATCTTTTAAAGGAGCTCCCACCTTACCTGTGCAAACTGGATGTCCCATTTCAGAGAGGTAACAGTTTTTTTTATGATTTAAACACGGACATGAAAGTATATTCACCTATGCTGAGAATCATAGTAGCTTTCTGCTTATAGTATTGCCCTGTAACCTAACCTCTGACCTATAAATCTAAAACCCTGATTGATGACTATCTGATTCTAAGACTGATTGGCCCAAAGATTTAACTGTACCACTGTGCTTAAATTCTCTCCACAACTCATTGAATCCTGAATACCTTAACAATTATATGATTTAGTTTCCTGGAGAAACTTTATACTTTGGTAGGGGTGGGGATGGGGGATGGGTGGGGTGGGGTGGGGTTGGTGGGGAGGAGGGTGTGTGTCTTGAGATAGTCACAGTCTATATCTCGCTGGCCTTGGATTCACTGTGTATCTCAGGCTGCCCCCCAACTCACAGCAGTCTTCCTGCCTCAGCTTCAGAGTGGTGAGTGTTACAGAAACAAGCCACCATGCCTGATTGCTTTGTGCGTCTCCCTTTTCTTTTCATTTTTAATACTCCTAAAGTCTGAAGTTGCACGGCATTGCCACTACTTACAGTAGTTGTCCATAATAAATATAATAAAGGAGAAATAGATAAATAGAAAGGGCCTCTTGGAGAGGGCTTAGCTGATCCAGCATTTGTTTGTTTATATCTGTGCATGTATGTTTGTGCACACACTTGTGCACCTGTGCCGTTTGTGCACGTGCTTGTGTGCTGTGGTGAGCTTGTGGACCTGAGAGAACAGTTGAAGAAGTTGTTTGGTGCTCTCCTCACACCTTGTAGGTTCTGAGGTTCAAGCTCAGGTCATCAGGCTTGGTGGTAATTGCCTTTACCCATAGAGTCACCTCACCAGCCCACAGATACAGCCCTGCTCTGCAACCCAGACTGTCCTGGGATTCACCATGTAGCCGAGGCTGGCCTCAAGCCGAAGAGCTTCATTTCCTCTGTGCTCCACCAGGCCCAGCTTCTGAGTAGCTTACTTATACTATGAACATTAAGCCTTGTCAGCTAAATTATTTAAAGATATTTCTGCCATGTATAGGCTATCAGTCATCCTGGTGTTCTTTGTTTTGTTTTTTTGTTTGTTTGTTTTGTGTGTATGTGTGTGAGAGAGAGAGAGAGAGAAGCTGAGAAGCTTGCCATGGTATGCATGCGGAGATCAGAAGATAACTTGTTAGAGTCTAGCCTCTCCTTTCACCATGTAGTATTGAACTGAGGTCATCAGGCTTGGTGACTTCCGAGCCCACCTCACAGCCTCAAGGGAGAGGCCTTCATACCCATTTAAAATACTGCGAGTACCGCGTGAGGTAGGTTTTAAATCAGCCAGTATAGGGCTGGACATAGAGCTCAGTGGTAAAGCGTCTGCTGCGATGGAGCTGGAGGCCAGGTGAGGTGGTTCATACCTGTAATCCCAGCACTGGAGATTGAGGCAGGTGAATCACCACAAGTATACCACCAGATAGAAATACAAAGTGAGACTCTTTTCTCAAAAATCTCAAAAGTTGGGGCGGAAGAGATGGCTCAGCAGTTACGACCTCTTGCTGCTCCTACAGAGAACCTGGATTCAGTTCTCAGCATCCACATGACTGCTTACAGCCTCAATTCCAGAGGCTAGGATGCCCCCTTCTGACCTCCTAAGGCTTCTGCACGAATGTAGTCCACACTCGGGCATTCACAAATATGCATAAAATAAATTTTAAAATACTCTTTAGATTAAACACCAAAGGCAGGGTGGGCCTAGAGAGCAAAAGAAAGGTAAATAAAAGTCAGGGAAAAAAGTCAGGAACAAACCCTGAAAGTTCCTAGGTATGGTGATCGACACCTTTAATCCCAGCACTTGTGAGGCTGAGGTTGGCAGATGTCTTTGAGTACCAGGTCAGCTAGGACTAAGACTGCCTGCTGTTCCTCCCAGGGGATCTGAATTTGGTTTCCAGTACTCTCTTTGGTTGGCTCAAAGTCTACCTCTGGCTTCAGGGGATTTGATGCCTCTTCTGGCCTCCTCCAGCACTCACACACATGTGCACATAGACACACAGACATACAGATAAATTAAAGTAGAATTAAAATAATATTAATAGAACAAAAATGAAAAGCCACCTATTTGTAAGGTGTGTTTCAATTAAACGTAAGTTTGATTTGTCTTCACTTAAGTATCCTTAATCTACACTGGTTTGGGGAAATGCACTTTTCATTCTTGTAATTTACATTAAACATTCTGAGCCTCTATTAATACTAGATTGGATTTATGAAGGTTAAGATGTGAAGTATCTAACTGCATCTGCAACACAGTGGGCTCAGCAGGAAGATCTCAGGGTCAAGCCCTGCCTAGGCGAGAAAACAGTTCCAGGACAGCCTGGCAGGTTACTGTGACCTCAACTCAAAAGGAGAGATCCAGGTCCTTCCAAGTGGCTCAGTATAGAGGACTCGCCTAGCAGTTCTAAAGCTCTGCTCAGTGTTAGTTTGTGTGTTTTGGTTCTTTGAAGCAAGGTTTCTCTGTGTAACAGCCCTGGCTATCCTGGAACTCACTGAGTAGTGCAGGCTGGTCTCGAACTCACAGAGATCTACTTGACTCTTTCTCCTGAGAGCTGAGACTAAAGGCATGTGACACCAAACCCGTAGCTCTGTTAAGTGCTGAAAATAGTAACTGAGTGTTTTTACTTTTCTTTTCCTCCATAGAGCACTGTCAAACTCCACACACTTAGCATTGTCATCATCATCTGGCAAAGAGCTCACTGTATAGAACAAGCTGATCTCAGACTTACAGAATTCCACAAGCCTCTGCCTCTGGAGTGCTGGAATCAAAGGTGTGGATCATCATACTTGACAAGACTCCACAAATGTTAAAGAAAAAAAATTCTTTGGGGTTAGGAATTTCACTCAGCCTGTAGAGTACTTGCCCAGCCCTGAACAAACTGAACATGAGGTACAGGTCTTTATAATCCAGCTTGGTGTCGGGTTGGGAAGGGCAGGAAGACCACAAATGCTAGCCTGAGTTACATGAGACCCTGTTTCCAAAAAAAAAAAAAAAAATCCTTTGTTTTTTCCTGGTTTTATGTCTTCTCATAAAGTCTTAAACTTATGAATGAGGAGAGATCTCTGAAGCTGGCTAGCCCTGTCTTCCCTTACCGAGAAGGAAACTGAAGTCACAGAGGAGATTAACTTGATCAAGGTCATATAACGAGTAAATGACGGAGCTAGAACTTGACACTGTTTCCACCTTACCTGCCCGGTGCTCACAGACGATCCTCTCCTAAGTACTGTTGAAAACATCAGACAACTCTAAAGAAATGTTTTTAAGCTTGTTTTTTTTTTTCTTTTGAGACAAGGTCTTACTGTGTAGACCAGACTGGCTTCAAACTCTCCAAGAACCGGTTGCCTCTGTCTCCTCGGGTGCTGGGATTAAAGGGTTAGGCCACCAAGCTCAGGAATAAAAACAAAAATGAAAATGAAACTTTTATTTATATTGCATTTAACTCATTATTGATTTTTAGACTATTGAAAGTTTTGGCCAGGCAAGGGTAGGTAGCTCCCCAAGCCTGGTCTTCATAGCAGGTTCCAGCCAGCCAAGAGTTTAAACCCTGCTGAGCCATCTTGCTGGCTCTTTGCTCTCTGTTCTCTCTGGATAACCCAGGCTGACTTTACTGAGCTCCTGCTTCCTCAGCCCCCTGCGTGCTGGGACGTGTGTAACTGGGATGCGTGCAATACCCTGCCGTACGTATCATTTGTTTGTCTAACGTAAGTTTTGTCCGTTTGACCTCTTTCTGTGTCCCTTGTGTATCTCTTACTTGGATATGGACATCTATTGCTTCGTGGTAGTTCGTCTGAATGGTTGTTTTCCATACTTACATCACTGCTTACATCACTCTCCGAATAGATCCTCTGCCCTGACTGGAACAATCTATATTTCTGTGTTGTGATACGAGACAGCCAGTAGCCACACCTGTTTGTTAAGTTTGCGATATGGCTAGCACAACTGAGAAACTGAGTTTTAAAAAGTACTGAGGGGCTGGAGAGATGGCTCAGTTGTTTTAAGTGCTTGGTGCTCTTGCTGAAGGCTGGAGTTGAGTTCCTAGCACCTACATGGTGGCTTGCAACCATTGTAACTCCAGTTTCAGACCAGGTATCCTCTGACCTCTGAGAGCCCCAGGCTTGCATGTGAGATACACACACACACACACACACACACACACACACACACATATAGGCAGAAAAACACACATAAAGAATAAATCTAAAAACTAGTTTTTGTTTTTTTAAAGATTACAAAGCTACTTTGGAGTGTATCCCAAGAGTGCCCAGGGATGGTGGGAGGAGGCCACTTGAAGGAGAGGAAGCACAAAGGGACCCACTGCAGGGCGAAGGGGATGTCAGTGCTGGGACCTGTGAGCACTCTTCAGGCGTGGTGGAGACTGGCGAAGGGAAGGTTGGTGAGAGAGTTGGACACAAAGCTGTAGGCTCCCCTTCCTCATGTGCTCTTCTCTGCTTTGGCTTTGAGTCCCTCTGCTTTCCCGTGGTGCAGAGAGCACATTATCTCTGTGCTTTACCTTAACTGAGTCGCTCTGCTGTTATTGTTGTTCTGGCGGTCATGCTTACAGGGTCATGGCAGCTCTGACCTGCCTGTGCTGTGTCCTCTGGCAGGGTCTTGTGCAGCCCAGACTGACCAATCGTACCTACTTCCCAAGGACTAAGGCTACAGACAGGCACCGTAGCTGGCTGATGGGAAACTTATTTACTTTAAATGTAAGCATCCCCTCGGAGCCAGTAGCTACTGCTTTGAACAGCACAGAGCTAGAGGATTGTAACAAGTCTTAAGTTGTTAGTAACAGAAATCAGTTTAAATTATCTTAAGGTCAGAAATAAAATACAGGGGATGGAAAGATAGCCCAGCAGTTTTTTTAAATAAATAAACTATTATTTATTTATAAATAAATAATAACTAAACTATTTATTTATTTATAAATAAATAAATAAAGATTTTATTTATTTTATGTATGTGAGTACATAGTCACTGTCCTCAGACAGACCAGAAAAAGGTATCAGATCCCATTGCTGTGGTTGTGAGCCACCATGTGGTTGCTGGGAATTGAACTCAGGACCTCTGGAAGAGCACTCATTGAGTGCTCTTAACCACTGAGCCATCTCTCCAGCACCCCCCACCCTCCCAGCAGTTAAAAGTACATATTGCTCCTCCAAAGAACCAGGTTTCAGTTCCCAGCACCCATGTGAGACACTTCCACTACAGATTCATGAGAAGCAATGAAAGCTACACATATGTACATAAATAGATTTTAAAATTAAAAATAAATTTACTAGATAGAATATCAGTGAATTTGACATTAAATGTTGTTGAATCCAGAGATACAAATGATCCCTTGTTCCATCCCTCTATCTACTTCTACACACACACACACACACACACACACACACACACCCGAGACAGGGTTTCTCTGTGTAGCCCTGGCTGTCCTGGAACTCACTCTGTAGACCAGGCTGGCCTCGAACTCAGAAATCCCCCTGTCTCTGCCTCCCAAGTGCTGGGATTAAAGGCGTGCGCCACCACTGCCTGGCCTCTATCTACTTCTCTTTGTGTGTTTTGACTTCCACATTTCTTAAGATGGTATTGATGTGCCCTTCAGACTAGCTGTGGCACAGATTGACTATGAAGTCACAGTAATCCTCCTGCCTCAGCCTCCTGAGTGCTAGGATTCCAAACATGTGGTATCATGCAAGGAATTTGATTATTGGCTCACAAACTCACATCTTGCCTGTACTGTGTCTCCACAGGGAAAAGCTGGGCTTCTCTGTGAGCAATAAGGGAAAAGTCTCAGGGAAAAATCCTGGGAAGTTTGGGTCAGGTGTACAACTTGAAGCCCTGACCTAGCCATACACCTATCCCAGAGGGTTTGGGAAATGCACGGGTACCGTGACTGACAGCATTATCAGGACAATGTGGAATAAAGGAAATTTTTCCCTCTTTCCTTTTTTTTTTTTTTTTTTAATATACAGAATTGCGCAGTGGTGGTACACACCGTAATTCCAGCACTCAGGAGGCAGAGGCAGGTGGATCTCAGAATTGAAGACTAGCTTGGTCCATGTAATGAGTTTCAGGCCTACCACAGCTCATAGAAAAACTATCTCAAAAATTGACAAGGTTTCCTTTTTTCTTTCTTTGAAAGAGTCTTGTGTAGCCCAGTCTAGCCTTGAACTTGGTCTGTAGACAAAGAATTTAATTTGAATTGAATTTCTTGATCCTCTTGCCTCTTAAGTGTTGGGATCACTGGTATACACGACCATGACCAGTTTAGGCAGTGCTAGGTTCTCACCCACAGCCTAATGCTGGGCCAACACTGCCAACAGATCTGCATTCTTAGCCTAAGTTTTCCACATTAAAGAATGATGTTTAGATTATTTTTTATTTTATGTGTATGAATGTTTTCCCCGTGTGTGTATATGTGCCTTGTGCTTGTGGAGGCCAGAAGGGAGCATCAGATCCCCTCCTACTGGAGCTATGGACTGTTGTGAGCCCCTCCCATGTGGGTGCTGGGAACTAAACCCAGGTCCTCTGCAAGGGTCTCTGCAAGCAACAAATTGTTTTGACCATCTCTCTAGGCCAAGCTTTCCATTTTTATTTTTTTAAATATTTGTTTATGTATATGGTTAACCTGTGGATGTCTTCAGACACACCAGAAGAGGGCATTGGATTCCATTCCAGATGGTTGTGAGCCACCATGTGGTTGCTGGGAATTGAACTCAGGTCCTCTGGAAGAGCAGTCAGTGTTCTTAACTGCTGAGCCATCTCTCCAGCCCCAAGTTTTCCATTTTTAAATGGAAGGTTTTTTGGGTTGTTTTTTGTTCTTATGATATTACATAGTCTGTGATCAATTTAAACTCAGTTTTAAGTGTAGATACCCGTCCCAAAGTTGCAGTTTGTTGTTATGTTTGGTTCTTGTTACTTTGAGACAGGCTTTCTCTGTATAGCCCTGCCTGTCCTGGACCTCACTCTGTAGACCAGGCTGGTCTCAAACTAAGAGATCTGCCTGCCTCGACGTGGTCCATCTCAAGATTTTTTTAAGACAGTAAATACAGAATAAATTTAAGTTCATGACTAAAAAGTCCACTCACAAAATTTCACTAGAACAAGAAATCTATTAAATAATGCCTACGATTAAGTGTGGCCAAAGCATCTGCAAGGCTCTCCACAGCACCCATTCCTACCCCATCAGGCAGCCTTTAAGAAAATTTCCTTCATTTCTCGCTGTAAATCTTAAATCACTTGAGACTAGTTAGGGTGACCCATTGGCTATCATTCACCTTTATAAGTTATAATACAACAAGATGTAACATTGCAATCACACTTAAGTATTGTTCCCTCGGTATCTCTAACTGAATCGTCCATTAGTATCCCAGCCTGTCTCAAATCAGCTATTACATTAACTATCTTACTGTTTTATTCTGTTGAGTCCAGAGTTCTGTAGAATGCTTATGCCAGTCTCTAATAAAATCTTCAGTTTGAATTTCATTATGATGTGCCGGTCCAGCTGTAGCAACAGTGGCAGTTAGTGCAGTAATTCCCATAACCACAGCAATAATCAGTGCAGTCATCCGACGAGTTCTTCTTAATACTCTGAGAGAGCTTCCGCACTAGGATCATCACCAGTGAGTCTTGCCATGGCCTCAACAGCCTATCAGGATCCAGCCTGCTGGCCTTGCTCTGAGAATGTATAAACTTTCAGAAGTGATGTTTAAGGAATACTAGAATTAACACGGGCATAAAGAGTACAGTGTTCACAAATGATGCTGTAACATTAGGGTGCCATTGTACAGGCCCTTTCCGTAACAGATAAGATAATGGTACACATGCTGCAAATGGTTGACTCTGATTTAATCTAAAAGATAAAGTATACTTAACATTGTTAACGTTTAACTTTGCTTTCCATGCTTTAAGAAGCACTTGCTAATTTCTACACGTTTGTTTGAACTGAACTGCTAAATTTTAATGGGGGATTTGATGTCCCACTTCCGTGCCATTGAATTAACATTAAGGGTAGAACGGATTTCTGTGTGAACTATATATACTGCCATCTCAGTTCTGAGTGAGAATTGAGTGAAGCCATGAGGAGTCCAATCAATGGCTTCTCCATGGGAGAGAGTAACAAGCACTGGGCATTGTTGCCAGTGTATCCAGTCAGATTCCTTGTTGGTCACACACATCTCACTAAGTGGTGGATGTATGGAACTAGTAGCATCAATCTCCTGTCCCTAAAAACCAAATGCATGGAGCATATAAAAAATATGAAAATCTTGGGCAGTTTTAACTGTAGATAACCACACTTGAAAAGTTGCCCTTGGACCCCCACAGTATAATTTATCTTTTCCTTGCCTTCCTCTATAGGCTGAGCAGGTCCTTGGTGGTGATAAGGACCATGTCGCCAAGAAGATGCAGTAACCGTCACAAGGATACTCATATCTCCCAGCTTCCTCCTATGTTAACTGAATATGGGCCTGATATGTATGATTGGTCTCTGCTACCTGTACCATTATCATAGACAGCATAGCAGGAACGAAGTTGTTGATGGTACCCATAACTTTTGGTCTCTCGTAGAAACATAGCAGGCCCCATCATAGCACCTTTGCTGGTTTCCATTCTAATGTTAAGACATCCTTGCAGTATACAGGCTGACGCAGTTCAGCAGTTTTTTCCTACAATCCAATGCCTTTCAGCAGCTGCTGTCCCTACTTCATTAGCATTTACAGTTAGTAAAGCTGTTTGCCGGCTAGCCCTGGGAGACTTCACATCCCTCTTTTGTTTAAAAGACCTCTCTTAGATCTTTCAACAATTGTTTGGTGTAGTTGCATGAATAGCAAGGTTAATTCTGAATTATCAGGAATAAGTTCAGCAGTTTTTTGGGTTTTTTTTGTTTGGTTGGTTGGTTTTTGTTTTGTTTTGGTTTTTTTCCTCGAGACAGGGTTTCTCTGTGTAGCCCTGGCTGTCCTGGAACTGGCTCTGTAGACCAGGTTGGCCTCAGACTCAGAGATCCGCCTGCCTCTGCCTCCCAAGTGCTGGGATTAAAGGCTGCGCCACCACTGCCCGGCTAGTTCAACAGTTTTAATATGCAATACAACCCCTTCTGCATACTGAAAATTAGTAATTATACAAAGAGATTCATTAAAGTCTAATAAAACCATTTAGAATGGCATATAATTCTGATTTTTTTGGACTGAAATATGTTTTATACTTTATAACCAGCCATTCCTCTAAGGAGTTTGCTGAGCTTTCAAGGGCCTTATTTCTGTATTGACATTCTCAAAAGCCAAAGATTCCGTTAACACTTGTTTAGACTTTATCAATAAGAGGCTATTTCTATGAGCCATCTCATTAGTAGCTACATTATTTAATAAACTAATAACTTCTTCTATAGAACTTAACAGAGTTTTCAGAAAACAATTTCAAGAGCAGAGCCAAACCCCAGTGGTGATAAACAGATAAAAGTGTACTCAATGGAATAGTTCAGAATTATGAATTAAATTCATTTAAGCATTAATTAGACAAACAAAAGAGAACACCCTCCATACAATGAATGACTGACACCTCTGGGAATTCAGACAGCATTGGCTTAGTACTTTTTGCCTTAGTTGCGATTGGTTTGTATTAGAAGTTTAGCTTGCCCTAAATTTTTCCTCCCATTAAGGAACCATTGATAATGAGTTATTACTGCTAATAGGGAAATACAAAAATCATTTCCCAAGTAGGGACCTTTAATAGTGAGTTATTCCCATTTTGAGGGAAAACCAAAAGCATTTAAACAGCAATCAAGCAAACACATAGCAAGAGAATTCTAGGTTCTGGGCCAGCTGTATTATCTAGTGCTACGGCACAGGAGCCCTGCCCTCATTCTTTGGAATTCAGGTGTTGCTCTCTGCGCTGGCAGCCCTTGGCTGGAGGCTCTAACTGGCAGCCCCCAGCTCTGGGACCACTGAGTCAAAGCTGCCATCAGTTCTTTTTTCCTTTCCTGAAAAGCCATTTCCCTCCCTCCTATGGGAAGAGGCCTTTTTTCTCCATTGATTGATTGATTGATTGATTGATTGATTGTTTCTTGAGTCTTTCTATCTGTGGGCCTTGATTAAACACCTTCCCCTTTTTTTGAGAGGAAAATCCTTTTCCTTTGATTAATAAACACTTCCCCTATTTCCACCAGGAAGATTTCTTTTCCTTCCCTTTTTCCTACCGGGGAGATCAGTTTTTCTTGATTAATTCTTAGTCACAGGAGTCTTTTTAATTGTACATATTTTGGCTCCTGAGATGGGGAGTTCCCCATGACCCTGCCACATCCTGGAGTCTCTCTTACCCTGAGAGTAGTTACCTCCAGTCTGTAGTGTCCACATCACCCTTTGCTCTGAGCCCCATGACGACGGGGGCCAGATGTTGGGGAACCAATGCAGGGTAGATTTAGGCTTTTCAGCAGCAGGGGGATCAGCCTATCCAGGACTGAACCCTTGACAGCTTTAGAAGCTCTTTTATTGTTGCATGAAAAGGCACCTTTAGCAAGTCAATTTCTACATACCCAAACTTCTTGCCAGATCTAGAGGTTGTCTTGAAAGACCCATTACCTGAGCGGTTCTTAGCCCATAAGGAGATTTCCTGGTTTGCCAGGCATGTCTCAAGACTGTTACGCAAGGGCTCTGTGAATCCTTCAGAAGAATAAACTCATAAAATCTCAGATAACAATCACTGACAAAAGGCTACCTCAAAGCCTAGGTGCCAGCACTCCGGATTCATGCCAGTACAACTGTTCTGTGAAAATTCTGCTACAATTTTTAAATAACACATTATTGGATTAGTGACTTTGGCCTGGAAATTATTCTCAAGTCTCTGAAATGATAACCTCATAGCAAAATATTGTCAACTAATAAATGGTTAAAATAAGTAGCTGGTCATGGTGGCAGCTCTAACCAAGCAGTAGAGAGCACAGAAGCAGGCAGAGCTCTTGAGTCTGAGGCCTGTCTGGTCTACATAGAGAGTTCCTAGGCAGTCAGGACTATAGAATGAGACCCTATCTCAAATGAATAACCTTCCAAACTCCTCATAGTAACACTAATGGCAGGATGACTGACATCACATATGTGTGTAATCCTGACACTCTTGAGGTGGTGGCAGGAGGATCAGTCTTTTTAAGGCCAACTCTTCCTCAGGAGTGAATTCAAGGCCACAATGAGCTACATGAGATGCTGTCTCAAAAACCAAGAAATTTAAAACAGTGGGGTATATGCAGCTCCATGGAAGAGTGCCACCTGTAACGTGCTAGGCCCTGGGTTTGTCCCAAGCAGCATAAAAACAAAAGACAGTGAGAAAATAATGTCAGTGGGTTGTATCAATGTCAGTATTTTGGGTGTAACGTGTATATGCTTTCGTAAGGTGTTACCACTGAGAAATCTGGACATAGATCTGTGCATTATTTCTTAGTCTTCATGTGACTCTAGTTATCTTGAAAACTTTTTAAGTTTTCAAGTGGTGCCACACTTGGCGCCTTTAATCCCAGCACTTAGGAGGCAGAGGCAGGCGGATCTAGGAGTTCGAGGCCAGTCTGGTCTACAGAGTGAGTTCCAGTACAGCCAGGGCTACACAGAGAAACTTTGTCTCTAAATAAATAAATAACACTTAAAATGCATAACATGAAAATATTTTATGGATATAAAAGTATCAGGGTAAAAACTATAGGCACACCGTACTGTAACAGTGTCAAATAATGCACAGGGGACAAAGGAAGCCATCTAGCACTCATGGTGACAGGTCTGAGGTGCTGCATTTCACATGACATTTTTCTTCCCTTTATACTTTGCCTCATTTTGTCATTGTCCTATAATGAACGTGTAGTATAAATTGCAACCACTGAAAAGGTAAGAATTATGCTTTAAGAATGGAAGTCACTGCCAGGCAGTGGTGGTACAAGCCTTTAATCCCAGCACTTGGGAGGCAGAGACAGGCAGATCTCTGAGTTCGAGGCCAGCCTGGTCAACAAAGTGAGTTCCAGGACAACCAAGGCTAGGCAGAGAAACCCTGTCTTGAAAAACCAAAAAAAAAAAAAGAAAAAAAAAGAATGGAAGTCACCATTTAAAAACATCTTGCTTCCTCAGCATGCAAGTGTGAAGGAAAAGATACCCGAATTCCCTTGTTGAAGGAAGTGTTTGAGGCCTTTCCTGAGACCCCCATTAACATCGACATCAAAGTGAACAACAACATGCTGATTAAGAAGGTGTGTGGGCATTGCCTCAGGAAGGTCAGAGTGGGTGACACTGGCGGGGTGGAGGAAATGTGATATTCTGCAGGTCAGCATTGTCTGACTGCAGAAACAAAACAAGGTTGTCTGATAGTGATCAAGGAAACTAGATACACTGCATTCAGCATTGTTTAATGCCCCATAAAGGTCACAGAGGGAACTTTCCTGTGGTCTGTTTTCAGAGTGAGTTGGCTTATCCTGGTTGTAGATAAAAGTAAGCTCTCTTAAGCTCCATTCATCCAGATGTTGCTATAATTGACTACCAGTTTTAAGTCGTCTGATTTATGGTTGGTTTATGTCAAATTACTAAGTAGCCATATTCGATGAAACTTGCTTTAGAGTGGTAAATGTAAATAATTTTGTATTTCATAACATAATCTCAATTTGATTGCCAGTTTTCCACAATTTTATACTACCTTTTGGCAGATAATGGATTGTTACCCATATTTTAATGTAAAGTACTACAGGTGGGTTTACATATAGGCACATGATAAAATTTGAATTTTCACACCCAGGTCTCAGAACTGGTGAAGCAGTATAAGCGAGAACACCTGACTGTGTGGGGTAACGCCAACTCTAAGATTGTCGACAAGTGTTACAAAGAGGTAAGCTTCAGACACGACCGGCTGGGTATGCTGGCTCCGTCATGATAACGGGAGTTTGCAGAATCTATTACTGTCATAGCTCATGTATGAATGGAAGGAACCAGCCAGAAGTTGCCTACAGAGATAACAGACCTCATCTAGCAGTTGTGATACAGTCTAGGGGTTTTGATTGGGTTCATTTTCTCTGCCCTTTAGAGAATTAAAAGACAGGAAAAAGTCTAAAGTGCAATAGGAGCAGCGGAAGGATCTCAGGCTCTGAGAATCAGCAGCTGAGGAAGGTGTACATTGAAGGTGAGGAAACACGCACAGCAGACTAACAGAAAAAAAAAAAGACCCCCTGCACAGCGGGACACACACAAGCACACACACTGGTTGAGCTTGACCACCTGTTTCATCAATTTCACAAGTGCACACAAGCGTACTTAGATACATACACTTAGATATGTGTGCATGTACATACATAGAGAGACAGACATAGATGCAGTTGGTGGATGGAGCAGGGCCCCAGCAGCCACGCTCTGTTTCTCCTCTCAGCCTTTTTATACCTTCGTAGACAAAAGTTCTTTATAAAATTACTTCATAGATAAAACGTTACACAAAAGAGAGTTACAGAAGGATGTTGATAGTAAGTTCAAAGCAGTGTTTCACTCTGTAAGCTCATTATAAGTTCAAAGCAACAGTTTCCCATGGCCTTGCTTTATCACAGTGCACACCTGTGGCTGCATCCTTGGACCTGACCTAGAATGAATGGTTTTCCTTGATCACAAATCTGTCCCAAACCTGTTTCTCTTCTTAGTGCATTTATGAAAGCTCATTATATTCCTTATTATTTGACCTTTACTTACTATTCTATGAGGAGTGGGTACATTCTATTCTTGATTCTAACTATATTACGTTTTCTGGCAGAACAACTAAAACCATCTCCTTAAACTTTCTTCCTAAGATTATTTGAATCAAATAAGAAATTCTATAAAGTCATTAATTCATCTAAATAGCATTAATTCATGAAAGTTCATCTTCATGTTGATCTGCAGGAAATTTTCCCAATAGGGTAGGCTGCTGCCCAGGAATCATCAGGCTATGTAAGAGTGGCAGGAAAGGCTTATTAGCAACAAGAAGTAATCCTGGGACAAAATCTCTGGGGCTGTGTCTCCCCAGAGTGCACCCATCCCAGCCATGCAAAACAGTGGGCACAAGGACAACACACACATACACAAAAAGCTAATAAGCATGGTGATATATGCCTTTAATTCCAATGAGCAAGAGACAGGCAGGCAGATATCTTGAGTTTGAGGCCAAAGTTTGGTGTACATAGACCATGTCTCAAAAAGACAAACAAACAAACAAAAATCCCACAAATAATTGCTATAAGAAACCAGGCTTGAGGTGCAGGCCTGTAATCCTATTTACCCTGGAAGGCCAGAGGTCAAAATAATCCTGGGCTACAGAGTAAATTCAAGGCCAGCCTGGGAAATTTAGCAAGACCCTGTCTCAAAATAAAAAGAGGTGTGGGACTGTGGACCACTTGCCTAGCAATACTCAAAGCCATGGGTTCAAACACACAGACATGCACCCAAAGCACCCAAAATGTCACATGCTGATGAGGTAGCAAGGTGACACAGCAGAAAAAGCACATTCAAGTCTAATGACCTCAGTCAGTCTCCCAGGGCCCAGATTCAGGAAAGAAAGAACTGGTTGGCTTCTATAGATCACCCTCTGACCAAGCACACATGCACCTCACTCCTAAATAAATAAATAAAAGTTTAAAAATATTACATGCTAAGGCCAGAGAGCTGGCTCAGTTGGTGAAGCGCTTGCTGATCAAGCTTGAAGCCTGAGTTTGATTTCTGGCATCATCCACATAACAGGCATGAGGTTGACCTTCAAACAGTGGTATAAGCATACCACCCCGACAGACAGACAGACAGACAGACACACAGACACACACACACACACACACGCACAAATAAAAATAAACCCTTCTTTTAAAAAGGATTATATGCTGTGTGGTATTATTTATATAGGACACACAGACTGCAGGGGTAGGGAGTGCTAGTGGATAGCACAGTGCTAGTAGAGGAATCTGTATCTTGTTTGTGGTGATTGTAGGAATCCATACGGGGGTTGAACAGAATGAAAAGACATGCACACAAGCAAATGGAAACAGGTTAAAAATGATGACACAAGGGAACAAGGATGTGAGCTGACTAAAGTCCATCATCTAATTGACAGTAATCCATCAGTGTCAACTGGCTTTGGTCCCCAGTACAGTCTCATCATGTTACCTTCTGGAGAAGCTAAGCCAAGAACATATCACACTCTACTATATTTGTGACTTTGTAGTTATTTCTAAAGAAGAGTTCGATTCTTATTCTAATTTACAAAATTCTATTGACTCATTGATTGATTGGTTCATTCATTCATTTTACAACAGTGTCGCATGCATCCTAGGCTAGCTTAAACGTGAGATCCCTTTGATCTCCTATGTGCTGGGATATCAGTAATGCACTGTCACACTTTATCTTGTATATTTGACCCATAACAGAGCTGAAGGATGACATATTTATGCAGTACTGATGTTCATATATACGCTCTAGGTTTTCGGAGATGCAGAGCTGAATGTATATTTTTAACAGGAGTCAGATACTCCGTGTACCCTCTTTTCCCGTTTTGGTGTTTTTCCTTGTCTCTAGCTATTGCTACTGTGACCAACAGATGTGTTACAAAAGCACCAGAGAAACTTCAGTGCAGGGCTGGCTCCAGAGTAGAGCATTACTTATGGGTTAGAGACTCGCTATAGAATTCTGAGTTGCTGTAGTAGCAAATATTCATAATCCATAGGATGCTTGTCAGCATCCTGGGAAATACATTCTGGGGTTTATAAAATGAACATGCTTTTTAAAGTAACACACAATCTTGTTTGTGTTCTAGAACTCAGATATTCCTATACTCTTCAGCTTACAGCGTGTTCTGCTCATCCTTGGCCTTTTCTTCACCGGCCTCTTGCCCTTTGTGCCCATTCGAGAACAGTTCTTTGAAATTCCAATGCCCTCTATCATACTAAAGTAAGTCCTTACATTTTTTACCAGTTACCCCTTACAGAATGCTCAATTGGTCTGTGATCACCCCTGTCGCTGTGGCTTGACTCCTCAGTGCTGGGGTTAAAAGGAGACCTTTCTCATGCTGGCTGTGGATTCTCTGAGCTCCTCCTCAACCTTGGTTTATTCCCCTCAACTTGGGTTGGCCTCACCTGTGTTGAGTAGTGGTCGGTTCTCTAGAAGTTGAATGGGAGATTTAGGGGATGAACTCCTTCCTTGTGGGAAGGAGGGTTTGCCTGTGGTTTTCTTCTGCTTCCTCTTGCATCCCAAATGCCGCCTCCTGCAAATGCCCACTTCTTTCCTGCTGCCAGAAACCCTATACAGAGAGCAAGCCAGATAGCAGTGTTGTACTTTTGTGCTTCTAGAACTGTGACCTAAGTAAACCTTAAAAAAAAAAAAAAAAAAACCTAGCCTCAGATACTTCATTATAGTTACAGAAAAACAGACTAAAGCAAAAATCAATGTAAAAAAATAAAAGGATTTTCACAGCCCTAACTGAGGAGCTATAGGCATTTGACAGCTTCTGGTGGAGAAGGGGGCTTTGTGAGGTGGTGTAGCCTTTGTCACCTTGCCCATGTTCCTAGTCAGTAACTCCGTACCCATGTTCACATAAGGAACCCTGATTAAACTGAGTATAAAAGAGAAGGGGTTCATTAGAAGGAGAAACTGGTTGAAAGAGAGCAAGAGGGGAATCAGAAAGGCTAGTGAGGGGTTAGTATGATCAAAATAGACACACTTAGGAAATCTTTAAAGAATATACTTTAAAATATTTTAACTTGGGAGGCAGAGGCAGGTGGATTTCTGAGTTCGGGGCCAGCCTGGTCTACAGAGTGAGTTCCAGGACAGCCAGGGCTACACAGAGAAACCCTGTCTCAAAAAAATAAAAACAATATTTTAAAGAAATGTAAAGATGTAGCCAGGCAGTGGTGGTGCATGCCTTTGATCCCAGCACTCAGAAGGCCAGAAGCCCTGGCTTTAATCTCTCACACAGATGCAGAAAAAAGAATTCTGATATTAAAAGCTTCTTAATAAAATTAGATCATCGTTTCCTTCTGTGTGTGGGCGAGGGCAGAGGCTAACCTCTAGCATTGTTCCTCAGGAGCTGTCCACCTTAGTTTTTGAGACAGGATCTCTTCCTAGGACCTGGGACTCGCTGACTAATCTAGGCTACTTGGCCAGAATGCACCCAGGGACCCGCCCATCTCATCTTCCCAGCAGCAGGGTTACAAAGTGCACATCGCCATGCGCAGTTCATTTATTGGCGTGGGTGCTGGGGATCAGGCCCAGGTCATTGTGCTTGCATAAGCACTGTGCTGTCTGAACCACCCCCTCAATCCCATCACCCCCAAGCAAAGTTTATTACAATTATTTATTGTGTGCATACATGAGTGTACTCTAGTGTGCCACTGTGGAGCTCAGAAGGCAATCATCAGTAATCGGTTCTCTCTTTCTACCACAAGGGACCTGGGAACCAAACTCAGGTCATCAGATTTGGCAGCAAGCACCTTGCTGAGCTATCTCAGTGGCCTATTTTTAGCTTAATTCCTGCTCCAAGGCCTTTCACTGTTTGAATTTTCTTAGTGAACTTTTTATTTTACCAGTTTTCAATGATAATTGTTAAAAGTCTTTATGGATGATTCTTAGACAAAACAACTGAAAAGACCTTTTTGTACACACACACACACACACACACACCTTTTTAGTGTAGCACAGTTGACTTAAAACTGACAGCAGTCCTATTACACAGCCTCTAGAGTGTTGGGATTTCAAGCATGTGCCACCCCACCCTGCTCAGAAAACACTTGTCTACAAAGGAGCTGTTTTCATTTGTCACACTCAAAAGATTCTAACCATTTATTACTGAAGCGTTTAGCTTTTTCTTGCCTAGAGTAGAGTACCATGTCCTCTAGATTGCTCAGTGCACTCTATAAGGAAGTAAATGTTAGTGGAATACGAACAAGAAGCATACTGTGGCATTAATTAGTTTTTCCTCTAAGAAATGATTCTGAGGGCTAAAGAGATGGCTTGTGGGTAAGGTGCCTGCTGTCCAAGCATGAGGAACCTGAGTCAGATCCCAGCACCCACTGTAAGACCAGGTGCAGCAGTGAGCATCTGTGACCTAAGGGCTGGCAGAAACAGATTGATGATCCCTGGAGCTCAGCTGAGCTAATGTGGGCGGACACAGAGAGGGAGGAAGGAGAGTGAATTACAGGAGAAGTTAGGAAAGAAGCAAGAAGTGAAGAGTAAATCAAGAGATTAGAAGCAGGCGTTCAGTGTGGATCCTAACTGCCAGCCTGACCTTTCTAAATAGGAAAGGTCATTTAAAAGCCTGGAGTCCAGATCTTCAAATATGGAAGCAGGAAGGAAATGTGTGGTAGCCAGAGTGGTTCACAGCTGTGATCCTAGCACTCAAAAGAATGAAGGTTACAAGTTCAAGACCAGCTTTTGCTACATTGTGAGACTCAGGGTAGGGGTGTGCAAAGCATGAGGGAAATTGAAACTGCATGACCATCATTACAAGGAAAAGTGTCCGTGCCTCCAATATGGTGGTGTAATCCCAGCACTTTAGAAACTGAGTCTGAAGGGCCAAGACCTTATCTCAAAATAACCAAATGAAAAAGAACAACAAAAACATTAAACATCAGCCGGGCAGTGGTGGTGCATGCCTTTAATCCCAGCACTTGGGAGGCAGAGGCAGGTGGATTTATGAGTTCGAGGCCAGCCTGGTCTACGAGTGAGTTCCAGGACAGCCAGGGCTACACAGAGAAACCCTGTCTTGAAAAACCAAAAACCAAAACAAAACGTTAAACATCTGACTTTTGCCTTGAATAACTTTTTAAAGACAAGGTCTCACTATTTAACCCTAACTGGCCTGGAACTCTGTCTGTAGGCCAGGCTAACCTCGAAATCACAGAGATCCCTCTGTCTCTCCCTAGTGCTGGGACCAAAGATATGCACCACCATGCCAGACACACTGCTTCTAATCCATAGAACAGTTTTGGTTTGTTTTGGTTTGTGTTGGTTTTTCTGTTTTTTTGTTTGTTTGTTTGGTTTTGTTTTTGTTTTTTGAGACAGGGTTTCTCTGTGTAGCCCTGGCTAGCCTGGAAATCACTCTGTAAACCAGGCTGGCTTTGAACTCAGAGATCCACCTGCCTCTGCCTCCTGAGTGCTGGGATTATAAGCATGTGTCACTATGGCCTGGCTGTTTTTAAATATTTATTTCTTTATGTGTAGATATTCAACCTGTATATATGTCTGGGCACCACATATGTGCCTGGGACCTGTGCAAGCCAAAAGAGGCTATCAGATTCCCTGAAACTGGAATTACAGATATTTGTGAGCTGCCATGTGGGTTTGAAGAACCAAACCCGGGTCCCTGTGAGACTAGCCAGTGTTCCTAACCACTGAGCCATCTCTCCATACATTGGTTATGTTACATTGGTTACCCCATATTAATTTTTACTAGACAGAACAGAAGAAAAAGGGTATGCCAAAACAAAGGATTAGATGTGGTACACCTAGAGCACCAGGTCTCTGGAAAATGAATTTTTCTTTAGTTTTGTTTAGCTTTGAATAGTTTTAGTAAAAGTTAGCTTAAGCCCAGTGGAGACATAACCAAGTTTCTATTATATTTGTCCTTTGACAGATATTTTGAAATTTTATTTTGTTTTTTTTTGGGGGGGGGGCAGGGTCTCACTATGAAGACCTGGAACTCGCAGAGATCCCTGTCTCTGCCTCCCATCCCATGTATAAGCACTGTTTTCAGTGTGAACGTGTCTTATTCTATCACACTGATACATTCTTGTGTCCCTAATTCATACTTCGGTCTTTGACTTCTCTTAGGCTAAAAGAACCGCACACTATGTCCAAAAGTCATAAGTTTCTCATCTGGCTTTCTGACACGTAAGTATTTTAATTACTACTGTGTCTCTCTCTCTATTTTTTAAGTTTTAAGATTAGTCTTTTTTAATTGTATGTGTATGTGTGTACGTCTGCATGTATGTTTGTGTACCATGCTCATGCTTTGCGCCTAAAGAGGCCATCAGAGAGCATTGGAGTTACAGTTAACTCTTGTGGGTACTGAGAATCAACCTTAAGCCCTCTGCACAAGTAACAAGTATTCTCAAATGCCAAGCCATCTAGTTTCCCCTCCCTCCCCTCCCAGTCTGCCCCTTCCTCTCCACCCAGCCCCTCTTCCCATTTGTTTATTTTATGTACATTGGTGTTTTGCTTGCATGTATGTCTGTGTGTGAGGGTGCCAGATCCCCTGGAACTGGGGTTACAGACCGTTATGAGCTGCCATGTGGTTGCTGGGGATTGAATCCAGGTCCTGTGGAAGAGCAACCAGTGCTCTTAAACACTGAGACATCTCTCCAGCCCCTCCATTCCTGGTTTTTTAAAAAATATTTTAATAAATGTATTTTGTGTGCAGTGGGGAGTGGGCAGCTTGTGCTACGTCATGTGGACGTCAGAGCAGAGTTTAGAGGAGGAGTTCTCGCCTTCATCACAGGGGCACCAGGGGAGAGAATCATGGCGGGCTTGGCAGCAAGCTCTTTCACCTCCTACAGTCTGTCCATGCCTCATCTGTAACTTGCATGCCTACTGTGCAAGTGGATACCAGTAAACCACCTGAGCTGGCTCAGTTACTAGTCACAGAGCCTGGTTCCCTTCTACCTTCATGAGAAATCTAAGTGTCTATCCGTTCGTGGCAATGATTTCCTCGGGGTTGTGTAGCTAGTTACTAGCAAGGTTGCAAAAAGCAGCCATCCCTTTCTGCGTCCTTGCTGTCTCCACAGACCCACAGTTCACCATGGTGGGAAGACGTGTGTGTGGCAATCCGGGTAAAAGTGGGTACTGCCTCCTGGCACATTTCTTGGAAATATTTGTACCAAAACTTGGCAGTAACTGATATGTAACCCTCCCTACAGGGTCCTGATGCCTATTTTAAAGAAAGTGCTTTAATTTCTACAGATGTTGGGTTTCATTTTAGATTAAAAATAACAAAGTGTTCCTCCATATTTTAGTTTTCCAGTGGAGGCTTAAATACTTAACTATGTTAATATTCCAAATCATAGCCTTTATTATCTAGCTTCTCTGTCAAAGAGTCTTAGAAAATTAGTTTTATCTTTTATGCTTGTCACAGGGGTCTTTTCCTTTTGCATTTTATTTTGGTTTAATTTCTGGTTTTCAAGAACACATTTTAATTGGTGTTAAAGTTCATGACGGCTAGAAGTTCTTATTTAACCATAGAACATGGAAGGCACAGGTATAGGATTAGTCTGTAGGGGCTGGAGGGATGGCTCAGTGGTTAAGCACATGCTGCTTTAGCACAAGGTTTGCTTCCCAAAGCCCGTGTTGGGCAGCTTTCAACTGCCTCTAACTCCAGCTCCAAGGGATCGCTACATACCCTGCACTCACGTGTTCACACAACCATCTACACAGACACCACACATAGAGACATAATTTAAGATAGTCTTTTTAAAAACTTGTCATTTTCCAGTATTATTAGTTTCCATCTTGTTTAAGTGATTTGTAATCTAAAAGAAGATTTAACAGTTACTTGAAAGTGGAAAGTGATTTTTATAGATACAGACTATTATAGTTAATAGACATTCAAAAGCATATGCAATGGAACTGTGAAGGCCCAGGTCTTAACCTGAGGCCCCTGCCTTGGGTAACTTGGAAAGCTGGGAACAAGGACTCGGGATTCTAGCATGTTCTCACTCTCATGCTGGCTCCTGCAGGCAAAGTGAGGCACCTCCACTTCCTGCGCGCTGCAGGAAGAATGGTCTTGTGAGTGTCCAGTGGCAGCCCAAGAGCAGGCTCTGGGTGGTCCCCAGCTAGAAGTTAAGAAAATTCATCCACCTGTGGTGTGCTGGCCTTTAACCTCTAGCAAAGCAGATAGATCTTGCTGGTCAGAGGTCAGGTGGGCCATCCTGGTCTATATAGATAGTTTAGGCCAGCTAGGGTTACATAGTGAGACTGTCAAAGGAAGAAAAAGAAAAAAAAAGAAATAAATCTATAACAGCTATTATTGCTGTCAATGCTTGCTTGTATTGCTGAACCGCTGGGATTCAATTAAACTGTTACTAAACTCTATAAACTGACAGAGAAAACTAAAGGTTAATTCTAGTCCTAAGGATGATGATGTGCCTGAAGCTGCTCTTTTCTTTCCCTCTAGCTTACTAATGCGGAAAGCTTTATTTGATCACCTCTCTGCCCGGGGCATTCAGGTAAGTCTGGGTGCTGATGTGCTTTCAACAGCAGCACTCACTCCGGTGATGTGAGGCACAGTGCAGGGGCCTGACTCTGAGCTCTGACTTTGATGCTGCAGCTGTAATGAGGACTGCATGCCCTTCCTTGCAGTTAGAGACAAATCATTAGCTAGATTCTTATGTAAGTGAGGGCAGCTGAAGTCAGAGGAGTGGGCAGTGACAGCCTTCCTTAGGTCCCCAGAAGTCTGCTGAGATAGTAGTGGGTACACAGAGAAGCATTTCCGGTTTAACCTTTCTCCTTTCCAGGTATACATTTGGGTTTTAAATGAGGAGCATGAGTACAAGAGAGCCTTTGATTTGGGAGCAACTGGAGTGATGACGGACTACCCAACAAAGCTTAAGGACTTCTTAAACAATTTTTCACCATAAAAAAAGTACTCCGAATCATTCAAAGGAGTCATGACCAGAAAAGAGCTGAGGAAAGGTGTGTTAACCATGGTTTCCCTGGGATTTCCAGGACGATAAAAGGTTTAATCAGTTAAGTTTTAATACCTCATTTTTACAGTCTGTATGGGAATGTAGGAACTTCCCTATAGTGTATTTATCCTCACCTGTACTGCATATTTCACATTGGCAATTTGTTTGGAGGTAACCGGCACTGAGATGAGATCACCGATGAAGATGTCTGTGTGGTCGTAGGATGCAGTGTTCTACTGTTGGGAATCTAAAATCAAGGACTAGAGGCAGCTGGGTGTTAGTCTTCACTGACACATGGTCAACCATAATAGTAAAAGAGGGCTCCTGAGCAGGGCATGGTGACGTGAGCTGTGACCCCAGCACACGGGAGGCTGAGGCAAGAGGAGCAGCGGTTTGAGGCCAGCTTGGGCTACATAGTGAAACCCTGTCTTTAATCTCTGTTTTAAGTAAAAAAGCAGAAAATTATTGAAGGCCGTTATAGCCGTTTGAATTGTCGCATGTGTCTAGATGCATTTCAGTTAAGGGAAACACAGGGGAAGAGGAACCTGAAAGAGATGTGTAGTGCTTAGCAGGCAGGTGTGTGCCGTCCACAGAGGGCAAATTTAAGCAAGTAGCAGCTTGTTACTTAGAAATCCAATCTGTGGGCTCAGACAGACTTCTGGGTTGTGGTTGTTAATGGGGACATTCCGATTGGAGTCTTTTTTTTTTTTCAGGTGTGTGACAATGCTGTCATATCTATTCTTTAAAAATATTATAATTATAAAATAAGACAGGTACAATTAGTCATGTTTTATGTTTCCTCAAAAAATACTCAGTTCACCCAGGCAGTGGTGGCACACGCCTTTAATCCCAGCACTTGGGAGGCAGAGGCAGTCAGATTTCTGAGTTCGAGGCCAGCCTGGTCTACAGAGTGAGTTCCAGGACAGCCAGGACTACAGAGAGAAACCCTGTCTCAAAAAAACAAAAACAAACAAACAAAAAAAACCAAACCAAAACAAAAACCTCAGTTCTTATCTTTTGGGCTTGACTAGGCTGTTTGAACCTCCACCTGGGTTGTAAGTGACATGGCAGCCCTTATAGTGACTGAGCTGGTGGAAGCACAGCACTGTTGCAGGCATTTTTTAGTGTGAGCACCTGCTCTTGGTCTCTGAGGGTCAGATACAACCAGAGTTAACCCAGCATTGCATACCACTTCAGATGTGACTTAATGCAGATCTGTCTCTAGCCTTTTTGACTAATTTTCATGATGTCCGATTGGGAGATAAATTCAGTATAAAGTTCTAGATGTCTTTTGCCTAAATTATGTCTCTGCTGTGGGGTCTGCCACGTGCAGCCATGGAGGATGGCCTCACCCTCTCTTTTGTCGCTTTGTGGTCTAAATTGTAATAAAGTTTTCCAAGAATAAAACAAGGTCTTGATTTTCTTTTATGCTTGTAATTCCAGTGTGTTTCGTGTAATTTTTTCAGTTAATGAGGTAATTAATCAACAAGTGAGTAAACTGAGATTTGTCACTAGCATAAAGAAAATAAAGGGTGACAGGATCGTAGTAAGGGAGTTGCTTCCTAGCATCAAGAAAGACAACTTGTGCAAGCTAAAATCTACTAGGGCACACTCTTTACTCTTTTGTATTATACACTGGTTTCTCTGTGTAGCCCTGGCTGTCCCAGAACTCACTCTGTAGACCAGGCTGGCCTCCAACTCAGAGATCCTCCTGCCTCTGCCTCCCAAGTGCTGGGATCAAAGGCGTGCACCACCACTATCCAGCTATGGTTTATTTTGAAGTTTTGCTTCATTATGATTCAGAATAAGTCATATTGTAAACCTAGCACATGTTTTGTGTCTGTAGAAATTACCCAAAATGGCAACCATGTTTTTAAAAATCATGCTCAAGGGACTGGAGAGATGGTTAAGTGGTTAGTGGTTAAGAACAATGGTTTCAGTTCTCAGCATCCTCAGGGTGCCTCACAGCCACCTATAACTTCAGTTCCAGAGGATCCAGGGCTCTCTTCTGGCCATCTAGCACACCCGACATGTACATGGTGTACATACAAACAAGCAGACAAAGCACTTATGTACATAAAAATAAATTTAAGACAATTTTTTTAATCATGTTAGGCTTCCTGATATCAGACTGAGAACATGGCTTAGTGAGTAAAAAGTTGGCTGTTGAAGTGAGAGAAGCTGCAATTGAGATAACCAGCAACCATGTAAATATAAGGTGGTGCGCCTTTAATCTGAACCTCAGTAGATGGGCTCTCCAGAGCTCACTGACTAGCTAGATGACCCCAGTGGGGGGAGCTCCGGCTTCAAACAAGAGTCG
>JADRCH010000054.1:3177865-3182245 GCA_019843965.1 Rhynchomys soricoides | reverse complement strand
GGGTGAGGAGCGAAGGTCACATCACCCCACAGTCAGGACACGGGGTGAGGTACTTTCATGCTTGGTTCATTTTCTACTTTTGTATTCAGTTTAGAACACCAGCTCAGAGGATGGAATACTGCATTTGGGGTGTAAATTCCCCACCTCCGTAAATGGAACCTAGATGATCCCTTACAGCTACCCAGGTGCTTATCTCTTCTGGATCCTGTCAAGACAAGAATTTTAACTGACACCCTATGCAAGGCAACAGCTTTCAGGAGTCAGTTCTTTTCTGCCACTGTGGGTTCAGAGGTCAACTCAGGTATCTAGCTTGGTGGCAAACACCTTTTTCTTCTGAACCACCTTGCCATCTCAGGGTTCCTAGATCTGCAGGATGAAGTCTGTGTTGACTTCACCTTTGATCTGGCAGAGATCTTGACCTAGCTATGTAGAGAAACAGAGATGGAAATGATCTGGGTAGCTTTAGATGGGGGTCTTTAAAAAAAAAGATTCATCTATTTTATATGAGTACACTGTAGCTGTCTTCAGACACACCAGAAGAGGGCACTGGATCCCATTACAGATGGTTCTGCTGGGAATTGAACTCAGGTCCTCTGGAAGAGCAGTCAGTGCTCTTAACCACTGAGTCATCTCTCCAGCCCCCCTAGATAGGAGTCTTGAGAAAGACTGCTCACGGGTGTTATTGCTCCTTTCCCTTCCTTCCTTCCTTCCTTCCTTCCTTCCTTCCTTCCTTCCCTCCCTCCCTCCCCCGTGCTAGGATTATTAGCCTCTGCTACCATGGCAGGCAGCCACAAGGCTCCAATCCTTAGATGAAGCAGAACTACCAAATGTGGCTACTTCTGCCTTCCAAGAGTGGAGACCAAGAACAAAACTGAAGAAAATATGGGGACCATTGCGATGGCTCAGTGGTGCTGCACAACCCTGACAGCCCATGTTTGACCCCCAGAACCCACAGAAAGGTGGAAGGAGAGAAGTGACTCCACAATGTTGTCCTCTGATCTCTACATCTCCTGACACACACACTCACACACTCACATGCACACGTCAGACACACACATACACACAAATGATAATTTAATTTTATTATTTTTTTTTTCTGGCTTTTTGAGACATGGTTTCTCTGTGCAGCCCTGGCTGTCCTGGAACTCACTCTGTAGACCAGGCTGGCCTCGATCTCAGAAATCCACCTGCCTCTGCCCTCCAAGTGCTGAGATTAAAGGCATGTGCCACCACAGCCCGGTGATAATTTAATTTTAAAAAGAAGAAATATAAGAGCATAGCCAATTTTCTCCAAAAGTGTGTGCAGAGAGCTCATTATCACTTAATTTATTCACCAAATAGTTCCCTGCCTATTCTGCACCATGCTCCAGGGACAGTAGTGGAAAATGCAGGCTCTGCCCTACTCTAAATGACCATGATGACAGTTTTAAGCCAATTGTGTGTAGTTTGTCTCAGCTAAGACTGTGTGCTGTTGGGCCCAGCTGTCCAGCTGTATGTACCTCCTTCTCTTTCGCTGAGTTCCCATGGAACCAACAGTCTAAAAGCAGAAGGCACAACTGCTGATCCCGGCTGATTCTGTTCCTTCGGACAAAGTGATCATTTCCTCTCTTGCCTCTCAAGAATGAGCGCCAAGCTCTGCACGTAACAGCTGCCCCTGCACAGCCCGCTCTGTTTCTGTTCTCCCACTGTTAGGCTACGACCTTATATTTCCCTTATATTTTGGAAATATGAGTTCGTTCTTTTGCTATTTCTGTCTTTTTTTTTTTTTTTTTTTTTTAAAGACAGAGTTTATCTTTGTGTAGCCCTGGCTGTTCTGGAACTCACTGTTTAGACCAGGTTGGTCTCGAACACAGATCCACCTGCATCTGCCTCCCAAGAGCTGGGACTAAAGGCATGCACCACCACCATCAGCTTTGCTATTTCTCTATCTTATTTATTTATTTATTTATTTATTTATTTATTTACTTACTTACTTACTTACTTACTTACTTATTGACTTCATGTAGCCCCTGGCCTTAGGCATGGCAGGCAAGCTCTCTATCACTGAGTTACATCTACAACCCTCGATACTTCTACTTTTCAAAAGATGACATGTTATTTTTATATATGTGTGTGTGTGTGTACGTGTGTGTGTGTGTGTGTGTGTGTGTGTGTGTGCGCGCGCCTGAGGAACCCAGAAGGCACCAAATCCAAGGAGCTGGATTTGCAGGTGGCTATGAACATTCAGCATGTATGCTGGGAACTGAACTCTGGTCCTCTGGAAAAGCAGGAAGTGGTCTTAACCACTGAGCCATCTCTCCAGCCCCGAGGCTAGGTCCTGATAGGGTCTTAATATCTAGTCACTTGACCTTGTATTTAGGAGCTTCCTGCCTCTGCCTCTTAAGTGCAGGATCATAGTTGTGAGCCATCACAGCCAGTGCAGAGTGCTTTTTTTTTTTTTCTTAATTGCAAAAAACATGTTTCAAGTCATGTGTTGGTGTCACACACCTTTCAGCACTCAGGTGGCAGGAGCAGGCAGATCTCTGAGTTAGAGGTCTGGTCTACGAAGCAAGTTCTAGGAAAACCAGGGCTGTTACACAGAGAAACCCTGTCTCAAAAAACAAAAACCAATCAATCAATCAATCAATCAATCAAACAAACAAACAAAGGGTTTCCCGGAAACTTCCTATGTAGTCCAGGCTGACTTTGACTCACAGAGATCCACCTGAGTTTTCCTCCTGAGTGCTGAACTAAAGGCAGGAACCACCATGCCTGTCGTAAAAAAAAAAAAGTTGGCTTTGCTAGACATTATATAGGAAGCTGAGTAAAGCATGGCAGAGAATTCTCTTAAGTAAAACATCTGTGCTGAACGTACTTAGCTTTAATCTTGAACTCTTTGTTAACGAGGGCATTCATTCTGTAAATGCCCTAAACAATTCCAGATGATTTGTCCTTGCATGGAAGACTGGGAGAGTGGGGAGCCCCCGACTTCTGTTTCCTGTTAGAACCATTTCTGAGCCCTCTCTAAGCATTGCAGGTAGCTTTGAGCTTTCTGGATGGTAGGCTTTAGCGTTCCTGACCTAGATTCTTGACCTCTTTTACACTTCAGAATTCTTTGCATCTAACATGGTTTTGTTACAGAAGGGAAGCAATTCTCCGGGTGGATTTGTGAACCATGCAGAACAATTGGATTTGATCTGTAAAGAAGTTATTATTGTAAAATGGCCTTCATCCAGTTTAAATGATGTGTGTGTGTGTGTGTGTACGTGTTCCATAGTGTGTGTAGAGGTCAGACAGCGACCTCATGTGCCTTGTATCTTGTTTGAGACCCAATCTGTTTTTCACCACGACATATCACAGACTACTTGGTGGTGAACTTGGGAGATACTCTGTCTCTGTGTTCGGTCTTACTCTTGAAGCACTGGGATTCTTATCGTGAGCTACTATCCTAAAAAGACAAAACACAGCTAGAGGGATGGCTTAGTTACAGATAGCTCTTGTTGCTCTTATGGAGGATCTAGGTTCTGTTCCCAGCACCACTTGGGCACTCAATTACCTGCAATCGCAGCAGGCCAAATACTCATATATACAAGATAAAATAATTTTAAACAGCCAGGCAGTGGTGACGCATGCCTTTAATCCCAGCACTTGGGGGTCAGAGACAGGTGGATTTCTGAGTTCGAGGCCAGCCTGGTCTACAGAGTGAGTTCCAGGACAGCCAGGGCTACACAAAGAAACCCTGTCTCAAAAAAAAAAAAAAAAGCATAATAATAATATTATTAAACAAACTAACTTCTTAGCTAGCCAGGGTCTTGCTAAATTGCACAGGTTGGCCTCAACTTATGAAGCCTTTGCCTCAGACATCCAATGGCTTGATTTACAGGCCTGCACCGCCAAGCTCAGTAACTCAGATCATTCATCTGCTTCAGTGCTACAGCCTTCACATCAGCTCAAACCATTTCGTTCCTGTGTTACTGCAGAATCTCTCACGACTTCTTTCCTTCTTCAGTCTGTGCTTAAAGCAGCTGCCCAGCAAGTCCAGCTAAAGATATGTAAGGGGCTGGAGAGGTGGCTCAATCAAGAGTTCTTGTCTCATTTTGCAGAGACTTTAGTATTTAGTCCATTTCCCAGCACTTACATGGCAGCTCACAACCTCTGCATGCATCAGGTGCTAGTGTGGTAGAGAGACTCAGTACAGGCAAAACATGCACACACAAAATAAATAAATCTAAAGAAAAAAAATTATTGTTTTTAAAAAAAGAAAAAAAAATCCAAAACCAAAGTCAGGTGTGGTGGTCAATGTCTTTTATCCCAGCATGTGGGAGGCAGAGACAGGTAACTCTCTGAGTTCAAGGTTAGCCTGGTCTACAAAGTGAATTCCAGGACAACCAGAGAAACCCC
>JADRCH010000054.1:3127865-3172865 GCA_019843965.1 Rhynchomys soricoides | reverse complement strand
GTAGCCATGCTCCCAGAATGTCCTTAGATTTTGCCTGAGGCTGGTCAGGGTGAAGAGAACTCTTTCCTGGGCTAAGAAACTCTTTCTTGGACTAGCTATACCCAAGTTTCACCACAAGAGGTCTCCCTAGACCTCATTATGATTTGAATCAGTCCTACATTGGGTTGTGGGAACTACCAAATTGTTATCTTTTGGTAATCTGTACACACCTGGTTTTATTTTTAAAAAATGTTAAACCTGGTTGGGTGTGGTTGCGCATGCCTTTAATCCCGGCACTCAGGAAGCAGAGGCAGTTGGAGATCCGTGATTTCCAGGCCAGCCAGGGTTACACAGAGGAACCTTGTCTCAAAAAAACAAAAACAAAAGTTACATTTGTGTGTGTGTGTGTGCATGTGCGTGTGTGTGTTTGTGTGTGTGTGTAACTACAGTAGAGAAAGCTGACAAAGACAAACTGAAATCTCGGGGGGGGGGGTGCCAGTAAGAAATGAAAAACATTATGTAAAATCTCAAGAAATAGGAATTATTAGATTTAAAATGTACTGATTGGTGCCTTCACTATAACAAATGTTAAACTGGGAAACTGGAGTGGGGTGGGGTGGTGGCACATGACTTTAATCTCAACAGATGCAAATGGATTTCTGGGAATCTGAGGACAGCCTGGTCTGCATCTTGTGTTCTAGGCTAGCCAGGACTACATAGTGAGACCTAGTTTCCAAAACAAAACAACAGACGGCAGTGGTGTCACATGCCTTTAATCCCAGCACTTGGGAGGCAGAGGCAGGTGGCTGTCCTGGAACTCCAGAGTGAGTTCCAGGACAGCCAGGGCTACACAGAGAAACCCTGTCTCAAAAACAAAACAAAACAAACAAACAAAACAACAAAAGCCAGAAGCACAGTTCTTCATCGGGCTTGAGATGTTAATTTACTCACTAGAAATGTCCTTACTATGGCTAATGATCCTCATCCAGTTTACTTACTGGGTTATTTCTGAGGGTGATATGGAAATGTGTTTGAGATGTCCGGCAACCCATATCGTGTATCACTGCATCAGGAATACTGTTCTGCCTTTGTGGCTTCTTGTAAATCTTTCTGTGAATTGCTACATGGAGTGCTTGGAGGTGGGTGAGGGATGGTTCAGAGCAGAGATCAGAGAAGAGAATAGTGCCAGCTCCAGGTTCCTCTTCTGAACAGAAGATCCTGAGTTAAGCTGGGTGTACTGACTCATGTCTGTAACCCCAGTATTTGGAAAGCCATGGTAGGAAACCACCTCAAATTTGAGGTCAGTATGGGCTACAGTGTGAGAGCCTGTACAAAAACAACAATCAGACCATGGCCTAAGCAGCAGGGCTTCAGATTCAATCCACAGCACAGTGTAGAAGCTGAGCCTATAGCCTCAGCAATGCTGGCAGAGAGAGATGGATCACTGGATCATAGGCCAGCCAGTCTAGCTGAATCAGTGAGCTCTGGGTTCAGCGAGAGACCCTGTCTGAAAATAAAGTGAAGAGGAAGACATAAGACATTGACCTCTGGCCTCTAAATGCACACACGCATACATGAATGTGCACACAAACACACACAGCTCAAGATCTTCAGGCTGGGGTACAGGTTAGTGATAGTGTTAGCACACACAGCATATAGGAGGCCCTAGGTTCAATCCCTAGCACAGGCCAGGGTTGAGGTGAGACAGACACACACACACACACACTGGTGTCCTGGTAGTACACGCCAGGCCTACTAAGGAGGATCTGAAAAGGCCAGCTGAAAATAAAAAGTTAAAAGAGGCCGGGCAGTGGTGGCGCACGCCTTTAATCCCCGCACTCGGGAGGCAGAGGCAGGCGGATCTCTGAGTTCGAGGCCAGCCTGGTCTACAGAGTGAGTTCCAGGACAGCCAGGGCTGCACAGAGAAACACTGTCTCAATGAAGGAAGAAGGAAGAAGGAAGAAGGAAGAAGGAAGAAGGAAAAAGAAGAAGAAGAAGAAGAAAGATTTGGTGTGGCCAGGCATGGTGGCAATGTGTCTAATCCAAGCACTTTGTGAGTTTGAGGCCAGCTTAGTCTAAATAGTGAGTTACATGCCAGCCAGGGCTACATACGAAGACCTTGTCTCAGACAGAGAGAGAAGAGAGAGAGAGAGAGAGAGAGAGACTGTGTCACACAACTTGCCTAGCAAGGCCCTAGGTTCAACTCTCACTATGAGGGACGGGTAGAGGAATAAAATGGATAGAAGATCCCAAGTGCACAGTCCCACGTCTCACCAGTGGCTGTACTTAAAATCCACATAGCTACTTATTTATTTATATTTTATTTTATTTAGTGAGTGCAGATGTATGTAAGTACCATGGCACATGAGTGAAGAACAGAGGACAACTTGTGGGAATGGCTTCTCTCCTTCTACCATGTGGGTCCTGGGGATGGGATTTAGGATTTTAGGCTTGGCAGCAAGCACCCTCCCCTACTGAGCCATCTTAGTGCCCCATCACTTGGGGAATTTTTAAAGCCACTTATGTCTGGGCTCCACCTAAGGCCAATTAAATCAGAATTGTCTTAGTATGTTTCAAAACATCTCCAGATGATTCTACTCTCTAAGCAACTCTTGTCCTAGGGTATCTAAAGTCAGCTGGGCCAGGCTTCATAGCAAATGCCTGGAACCCCAGCACAGGAGTGGCAGAAGCAGGCAGAGCTCTGTGAGTTCCAGGCCAGCTCTGTGAGTTCCAGGCCAGCTCTGTGAGTTCCAGGCCTATATAGTGAGACTCTACGTCAAAGAACTACCAGTATTCCAAACCTGCTGCCACACACCTTTAATCTAGAGGCAGAAGCAGGCAGAACTCTGTGAGTTCAAGACCAACCTGGACTTTGTGGTAAATTGTGAGACCCCATCTCAATAAATAAATTAAAAAGTCAGCCCAATTCCATATAGACAGGCTGACCTTGAACTCACAGGGAATTAACCTGAATGTGCCTTCAGAATGTTAGAATTAAGGGCATATGGTGCCATCCCTGGTCAGTATAGGTTGTTCTTTACCCCCAAGAAATGCTGTAATTGGAATATTGCCATCATTTGAGACTAAAAACCTGGCTAGTCTGGTTGCTAGGCATCAGATGATATTGTCTTTGGGGAATAGAATAGATCCTTTTCGGTGGTTTGCAAAGGGGTTGCCTAGATGATGCAGCCTAAAACATGGGTAGTTGGCCTCAGATTTATTAACCATTCTATACTCTGGTAGCATGCCAGCATCCCAGAACTACTCAGCCTTTGTAAACTGAACTCGGCCTATCAATTTACCTTAGCTGTCATACAAAATAATGAGCCTTTGTTAGAAAGCCGGGCCTCAGTGTCTAACTGGCTGACACTGCAACAATCGACATGCAGGTTAATGAATTAACACTGCTCCAAAAAGAAAAATAAAACAACAACAACAAAAAGAACAAACATAGCCTGGGGGGGGGTCGGGTAGGACACCTCTGTGATTCCAGCAGTTGGGAGGTGGAGGCAGGAGGATCAGAATTTAAAGTTAGCTAGCCATGGTGGTGCATACCTTTAATTCTGACACCCAGTAGACAGAGCTCTGTGAGTCTGAGGACAGTCTGTCCAACCTAATGAGTTCCAGGATAGCCAAGACTACACAAACAGGGTTATTTCAAAACAAAACCATAAACAAAATAAACAAACAACAACAAAAACTTTAAGGTTGGAGCTAGGGAGATGACTTAGTGGGTAAAGTGTTTGCTAGGTAAGAGAGAAGACCAGAGTTGGAGCCCCAGCACCCACGTAAGAGACAGGTAGGCAGGACTCGGTCTATATTCCCAGGGCTTGGAAGGCAGAAATGGGGGATCCCCCAAACATGCTGGAAAGCTAGACTAGTGAATCCATGAGCTCTCAAGCCAAGTGAGGGATCCTGCATAAACATATAAGGTGGAGACGTCTAACATCTAACTCTGCCCTCAGAGGTTAGAAGACACCCACAGCTAACGCTGCCCTCAGAGGCATGTGCACACACACATTACACTCACCTAGGATAAAAACAAAGTGCAAGGTCATGCTCAGATACAAAATGAGTTTGAGTCCAGCCTGGGCTACAGGAAACCATACCAAAAAAAAGAAAGAAAGAAAGAAGGGAAGCCAGGTGGTAGTGTCGCACACCTTTAGCCCCAGCACTCAGGAGGCAGAGACAGGTACATCTCTGAGTTCCAGGCCAGGCTGGTCTACAGAGCAAGTTCCAGGACAGCCAGGGCTACACAGAGAAACCCTGTCTTGAAAAGCCAAAACCAACCAACCAAAAAAGCAAACAAGGCAGGCCAGATGTGGTCTTTAATCCCAATTAAGAGAGGCAGGTATGATCTCCGTGTTCAAAGACAGCTTGGTCTACATAGGGAGTTCCAAGCCAGGGCTACACTTGAGACTCTGTCTCAAAACAAACAAACAAACAAATAAACAAACTAGCAAACAGAATTAGAGAGAAGGCTCTACAGTTAAGAGTGTGCTGTGCACCGCTATCGAAGAGGACCAAGATGGAGACTGGTCCCCAGAACCAACACTAGGCTGTTTACAACCACAAGTAACTCCAGTTCTAGGGGAACATCTGGTTTCTATAGACACGCACACTTATAGGTCCATGTTTACACACACACACACACACACACACACACAGGTACATACGTACGTGCACGTGCCCGCAGCTTGCATGCACATGCACACACATAATTTTTTAAAATTTAAAAATAGCGTCTTGTTAAATCTTTGTCTATTTTGTGAAGTTTAACTTAGTGAAGAAGGATCACTGTAGTGTAGGCTGGCGAGATGGCTTATCAAGTACAGGCCTTTGCCACGAAACCTGATGTTCAGAATTCCAGCCCCAGGACCCATATGGTAGAAGGAAAGAACTGACTCCCTAAAGTTGTTCTCTGTCCTTTACATAGGTGCCCCCCCCAAAAAGTAAATACATGTATAGGGGAGTAATTTAAAATGTTAGTACAGGGCACAGTAAACCGTGAAATGCCACGTACTGAAAACAAATGTGAGCAATCTGTGGAAACTTCCAATGTGGAGTTCTCATTTCCCCTGGTGCGCCTCAGTAACTAATGGGAGTACACTTCAAACAGCAAACCACACAATGGATTCACTCAGAAAGCATCATATTTGACAGCTTCAGATACAATAGGATTATGCAACTGTTCTTCTCTGAAATGAAGCCCCGAGCAGTAATTGGTTGCGTGTGGTCTCGAGTTTCCAGCTGCCCATTTGCTGATGGGCCATTATCACAAGAAACATCTGAAAGCCAGGATGTCCCAGGACTTGGGAAACAGAGGAAAGAAGACCTGGAATTCAAAGTTGCTCTCGGCTACTTAGTGAGTTTAAGTCCAGCCTGGGTTACATGAGGCCCAAAGAGCAACAGTGAGCCAACAGCCTTAGAGGCAGTCATGCTAAAACAGCAGTTCTGGTTGAAGTGATCAGGAGAACTAAGTTCTTGCACTGTGAGACCTCACCTGTGGGCTACCCAGGGATAAACTTCTAGGGAGTTTGAATTGTGTTGGGCTGGGGACAGGACACTTGTCTTACAGGTTAGAGGCCCCATGTTTGATTCCCAGCATCAACAAATAAATTAAATAAACAAACAAACAAATAGTAGCGTTGTTTAAGACATTTGAAGACTGACCAACAGGAAACTCCTGGTTTGAAGTGCTGCCAGTGAATCTGCAGGAAGTCCCTGCACAGCCACAGTGAGAACAGAGGGGCTGGGTAGAAGGACCAGCCCAACAAACCTGTGAGACCTTGGAAAATCCGAGGAGACGAGACAGGACATGTAGACTCTATGGCCAGGCAGTTGTTTGTTTGTTTTAGTTTAATTTTCTTAGTTTCTTTCTTACTTTTCTTTTCTTTCTTTTTTCCTTTTGAGTTTCTCTGTGTAACAGCCCTGGCTGTCCCAGAACTCACTATGTAGACCAGGCTGACCTGCCTCTGCCTCTTGAGCTCTAGGATCAAAGGTGTGTGCCACCACACCAGGCAGTTAATTTAATATTTAAAGAAATGAACACTAAGGAGGATGAGGCAGTTCACATCTGTGAATCCAGTGATCATGAGGTTGAGGCAAGAGGACTGCCATGAGTTCTTGTCTATTCTGGGTACCAGTAAGTTTCGGGTTATCCTGAGCTACAATGTAACACCACATCCCCTGTCAAATAAATAAATACATAATGAAAGCTGTCTGTACCAGTTCCTAGAACATAGTAAAATGTATTACTGTCATTATATTTAATTTTTTCCATGTTAAGACTGAACATACTAGGTAGCTCCTTGTGCATGTTGTGTAAGTGCTTTATGACCGAACTGTATCCCTAGCATTCTTTATTTTATCGATCTGTTGGTTGGTTGATTGAGGAAAGGGCTCATCCTGTAGCCCAGGCTAGCCTGGAACTCACTATGTTACTCAGACTCATGGCAAGCCTCCAATCACAGCACCTTCCCAGTGCTGGATTATAGATCTGAACCACCACACCAACCAGTCTTTATTATTTTATATATGAGAGTGTTTTGTCTGAATGTATGTATGTATGTATGTGCACCATGTACCTGCAGAGGTCAGAGGAGGGTGTTGGATCCCTAGCGTGAGAATCACCGAGTGGATGCTGGGAAACAAACATATATCCTCTGCAAAACCAACACGGTCTCAACTTCTGAGCTATTTCTCCAGCTCCCAAACCATTTTCTTTTTCAGAACTAGAAACTGAACCCAGTACACCAGTCACTGGACCATAACCCTAGCCAGCCTTTTTTTTTTTTTAAGATTTGTTAGCTAGGCAGTGGTGGCGCACGCCTTTAATCCCAGCACTTGGGAGGCAGAGGCAGGTGGATTTCTGAGTTCGAGGCTAGCCTGGTCTACAGAGTGAGTTCCAGGACAGCCAGGGCTACACAGAGAAACCCTGTCTGGAAAAAGAACAATAACAACATGTTGCTTTTTTTGTAAAGATTTATTTATTTATTATATGTAAGTACACTGTAGCTGTCTTAGGACACTTTCTTTACTCTCTCCGGCCCTGCTTGTTCCAGCCCGGCTCACTGTAGCTGTCTTCAGATACTCCAGAAGGGGGCATCAGATCTCATTACCGATGGTTGTGAGCCACCATGTGGTTGCTAGGAATTGAACTCAGGACCCCTGGAAGAGCAGTCGGTGCTCTTAACCGCTGAGCTCTCTCCAGCCCCACCCAGCACTTGGGAGGCAGATCTTTCAGTTCAAGGCCAGCCTGGTCAACAAAGTGGGTTTTAGCACAGCCAGGGTTACAGAAAGAAACCCTGTCTCAAAAACCCAAAACAAACAAAAAAACAAAAACAAGACAGAAGTGTGGATCAGACTCGGCTCTGTAATGTGAGATGCTCTGGATAAAAGGAAGCAGCTATTTTATTAAAACAAGTTCAGGACCAGAAAGGTCCGAGGTACTTAAAACCAGTCTGCAAAGCACAACATCAGCTACATTCATGACTGAAGACAGTGCGTTTGTCTGAACCGAGAGAAAGCGTTTATTGTACATCAAGAGACAAAGCACAGTTAGAATGTCCACACAGGAAGATGGCACCGGGCCCTCTTCTGTGATGTAATGCCACGGGACTTTACTGACGGGTGTGGGGAGAGAGCCTGCAGTCAGTGTGAGGAGTCCTTGCCCTCCGGGCATGGGCACAGTTGGAAGTTTTCCCAGGTGGGGTGGCAGAACACGCAGCCCCCACCCTTCAGGAAGCTCCCATTACACTGGGATTTCCCTTTAGTGCAACCCGCCCTTATTATAGAGCAATCCCGAAGTTTCAGGTTCGGCGTGTTCGTACTTGAAAGCAGAGCTGCTATCCTCAGATCGGCACGCGGAGAACAGACCCCATCCATTCCTTCCCGATTCCCACTGGATCCAACTCAGACAGGAACCCGTCTGGGGGAGTACCAGGTGCCAGGTGCTGAAAATGCACTGTTGATCTGATAAGCTTTTGCCAGCGGGGCCTGGCAGGGAGGACAGATAGGTGATAACTCTGCCTAGGGAGTGTGGAGGCCTGGGTGATGTAATGGAGCTATGAATAAAGTGCTATTCAGGGCACTGAGGGAAGAAACACTGATTTCCTTAGAGAGGGTTAAGGAAAAGTCCTCTAAAGAGACATTTGATCTGCTCTTTGGACCGAGTCAATAGGCAAATAGCCCCCCTTCCTCTCTGTCACTCTCTCTCTTTTCTAGTACTAAAGGTCAAGCCCAGAGCATTGAACATCCCAGGCAAGCACTGTACCACTGAGCTATGTACCTTTCCTATTATTAGTATCAATGCCATTCATTTGTTTTAAATATTAAAGATTCTCTTCAGGTTTGTAGAGAGATGACTGAGGCAGACTTCAGGTGAGTGGGCCCTTTACTAAGATGGGCTGTTCCCAGCAGTGGAAGCTGGGATTTGGTGGTGATCAAGTAGCAAGTGGCAAGCCAGGCAGTGGTGGCGCACGCCTTTAATCCCAGCACTCCCACCCTACCCAGAGGTAGGTGGATTTCTGAGTTCGAGGCCAGCCTGGTCTACAGAGTGAGTTCCAGGACAGCCAGAGCTACACAGAGAAACCCTTCCTCAAAAACAACAACAACAACAACAAAAAAGTAGTAAGTGGCAAAACAAAGGCAATTCTCTAGATTTGCAGACTTCAGAGGGAGGGGGCCTCCTGGAGGCAGGAATGGTTTCTGAGGCAGGCAGGTCAAGGCAGACCAGTAGATAAGATAGAGGACAGCCATATAGGAAGCTGATCCTATTGTCCCAACCTAAGAACTTCAAAGCATACTGAAGAGCCAGATAGGGTCTAAGGCATGGCTGATCCCTCCAAGTAGCACAGATGATGGAAGATTACGCTGTAACCCAGGCTGGCTTTGAACCAGATGAACAGACATGTTCCTACCCCAGCCTCCTGAATGCTGAGATTACAGCTGTAATTCACCATGATCTGATTATTTTAATTTTTCTTTTCTTTTCTTTTTTCTTTCAACTGGCTTTTTGAGACAGGTTTCTCTACATAGCCTTGGCTGTCCTGGAACTCACTACATACTCCAGGCTGACCTTGAACTCACAGAGTTCTGTGAGTTCTGCCTGCCTCTGCCTCCCTCAACCCACAGCTGAAACCCCAGTTCGGGGATTAAAGGCTTGCACTACCACTCCAGGCTTATTTTGAATTTTGAGACAGGATATTTTTCGTTAGTCCAGGCCAGCCTTGAGTGTGCTGTCATCCTATGCTTTAGCCTTCTAGGTTACTGAGATTGAAGGTGGGCACCATGATAAACTCTTAAATTCCTGGTATTAAAGAAACAGTAAGGGAAGCCAGTCAGTAGTGGCGCATGCCTTTAGTCCCAGTACTTGGGAGACAGAGACAGGTAGATCTCTGAGTTCCAGGCCAGCCTGGTCTACACACCAAGTTCCAGGACAGCCAGGGCTACACAGAGAAACCTTGTCTTGACAAACCAAAGAAGAAGAAGAAGAAGAAGAAGAAGAAGAAGAAGAAGAAGAAGAAGAGGAGGAGGAGGAGGAGGAGGAGGAGGAGGAGGAGGAGGAGGAGGAAGGAAGGAAGGAAGGAAAGAAAGAGGAGGGCAATGCTGTCAGAACTAGTTAGAGCTAGACAGAACGGAAACAGACTAAATCCATGAACAAGATGTCGTGCAGGATCAGTCGTAAGGTATACAGACAATAAGAGTAAGTTGGGTGTGATCTTGACTGGAGGTTGGGTCTCATAAGACAAAATGGTCCTGGAGAGCCCTCTGGAGGGAGCATTTGACCCGAGATCCAAAAGTTAAAGAGGCAGGTTTCTTGGGCAAAGTGTTCTGGGTAGAGGAACAAATATAAACTTGACTACAGCTTGAAAATATTTCAGAAAAAGAATCATGAGTCTAGTGAGCATGGAGGCTTCTTCTTATCATTCTCTAAACAGTGGTCTACCAACCGTTTACACTGCATGGAATGTGAGCTAGACACATTTAAAGTGTGGTGTGTGGGGGGATGTGTCCAGGGATGTGAGCATCTACATCCACAGTGGCTGGTACCAATATGGAGGGGCTGGAGCCAATCTCCAGTGGGTTTCAAGGGATGACCTCATAAAGATCCTACAAGACAAGACCTGGGATATTGGTGGGAAGGAAAGGATGCCGGCCTGACTTGAGCAGGGTGAGCAAAGGACTGTGGAGGGCCACAGGGTTTGGCAGGCCTGGTGAGTGGGCCTATGGACTACCATAAGGCATTTGTTTTGAAGAAGTACCATCTGGCTCAGTATGAATTAGAAGTAGGGAGCTCTAATGGGAAGTTGTAGCTTCCTCAAATCGAGAGGCCCCCATCCAGAGTGGCATTCATGAAGTCAGGCATGCTGAAAACAAATGGTTTTGTTTGTTCTTTGCTTTTTTTTTTTTGCTTTTTTTTTTTTTTTTTTTTTGACAGGGTTTCTCTGTGAGGCCCTGGCTATCTTGGAACTCACTCTGTAGACCAAGCTGGCCTCCAACTCGGAGATCCACCCTGTGACCGAAGGTGTGCATCCCCACCAACAGGCAAAGCAAAAGTGTGTTTTGAAGTGAAGCTGACTTGACCTGAGGGTGGATTGTGGTGTGGGAGGGAAAGGGAACAGAAGACGGGAGTATTCCCAATGCTAGGAAAAGTTCTAGGGACCAACTGTAGTGCTCATGGCTTGTAATCCCAACATTGATGAGGCTGAAGCAGGAGGATCGTCGTCTGTAGTTCGACATCCTCAGCTACATAGAAAGTTTTTGGCTGGCCTGGCCTGCATGAGATTCTGTCCCAAAAAAAGTAAACTCAGACAAAACCCAGAAGGGAGCTGGTGGGCTGGGTGGACAAAGTTGAACGAAGCACAATGATCTATATGTATATATAACTATGCCACAATGAAACCCACTGCTTTAAATGCTAACTTTAAGTTAATAAAAACAAAAATGAGTGGTTGGGAGTGACTTAGTTGGTAGAATTCTTGCCTAGTGTGCACCAAATCCTGGATCTGATGTCCAGCACTGCATAGAACTGCACATGGTGGGTAAATGCTTATGATTCCAGAGCTTAAAGGTAGGGGGAATCCTTGTCTACACAGGGAGTTCAAAACCAGCCTTAGTTTTGAATTCTCTCAATATACATGGTCTCCCACACACAGAGAAACAGAGAGACAAAGACACAGGAAACAGACACACACAGAGAGAACCTGTCTTGGTAGTAAACACCTATAGTCCTAGCATTTTCAAGGCTGAGGCAGGAGGATTGCTGTGACTATGAGGCCAGCCAGAGCTACAGATTTTTGCCTTTATTTTAAACAACCAAACAAAACTAAGGCATGTAAAAATAACCTTGAGGCTGGAGAGATGCCTCTGAAGGTAAATGGACTTGTGCAAGTCTAAGGACCTGGGTTTGGCCCTGGAACCCATGTAAAAAGCCAAGTGGCAGCTTAGCCTGAGGCTCTGAAGGCAGGTAGCCTGGAGTATGCACTGAAAAGAAATAAGAAGAGTAACCACTCAGTGAGGTGGCAGTTGGCACTTGAGGACTCTTGTGTAGCTTGCTGTAAACACTTATAGCACATCTATGTAATCTGTAATATCCCTTTGCTCTGAATAAAGTTATCTTGGAGGGCTGGAAAGATGGCTGAATGGTTAAGGGCACTTGCTGCTCTTTCAGAGGATCAGGGTTTTCGTTCCCAGCATCCACACCAGGTGGCTCACAACTGCCTAGAGTTGTAGCTCCAACCTAGGTAATCTGACACCTTCTTTTGGCTTCAGTAAGCGTCAAACGTATATGATGCATATACACACAGAAATAACCATTATAAAAAAATGGTTAATGGAAGCTGCGGAGTTATCCGTGTACACAAATGCAAGTGTCTTTCGTCTGCAGAAGGCAGCAACCCTACAGAAACATGGAGGTCTCTGAATTAGCATAGCTGGCAAGTCCGATTACTTCCCTGGACACAACTTTCAGAACTACCACTCTAAATATTGTATTGTTTTCCCTATCATGTTCCTCAATATCTCTGCTATTAAGCGCACTGGATTATAGAAGCAAGCAAACAAGGTAAAGCTAGTTTCCCAACAACAAAAAAGTTATCTTTTTGCTTTTGCAAAACAACAAAACTAAAATGAAAATGGAATGATTATATATATATATTGGTTTTTCGGGACAGGGTTTCTCAGGGTTTCTCTGTGTAGCCCTGGCTGTCCTGGAACTCACTCTGTAGACCAGGCTGGCCTCAAACTCAGAAATTCCCGAGTGCTGGGATTAAAGGTGTGTGCCACCACTGCCCGGCAATATTTTTTTAAAGTGAAAAGTGAAAAGAGAAACTGGACATGGTGGTGCACACCTTTAATCCTCCCCCCCCCCCCCCCCCCCCCCCAGGAGGCAGAGGCAGGTGGATCCCTGTGAGTTCAAGACTAGGCTGAGCTACATAGTGAGTTTCAGGTCAGGCAGGGCTACAAAACACAGACTCTTGACTCCGAAGGGGTTGGGGAGAAAGGGGGAAGACAAAAAGCAGAAGAGACTTGTTCACAGCCAGAGTGGGACTTATGTGACAAAAGTGAGAACACAGGATTAGTAAGCAAAGCTGACAGCAAACATTGACTTCGAAAGAATGAATAAATTTATACATTTGGCTTTCCTTCTCAAAGAGTAGTAGAATTCCCCAAGCCAGCCAGGCGGAGAATAGGCCTGTGAGGCCCATAGCCTCTCACACATTTATTGCCAACTTTTTTTTTATTGTTGTTTTTAAGGGCGCCTTCTAACTCTGAATAAGTTTGTTGCTGTCTTTCTGCATATTGCTTCATCTCTGTTGCTGCCCTCAGGATAAAAATCTGTCTATTCTCAAACTGACCATTGGCCTGGGCTTCTTTCCTCTCCGTAGCTTCTCAGAGTAAGTCCAAGGCACCAGGAAAAGGTGTTTGAGTGCAGAGAGAACGAGAAGCAGTTTCTAGTACTTAGGTCCCCCTTCCTTTGTTTCAGTTCTCCCTTCTGTCACTCACAAGGCTTGGTTCCTTTGGCTGGAGAAGGCATGATCTGGCTTTTTTTTTTTTTTACTGGCTGGCTGATTCTATTGTTTTTCAGCCCGGTTGGTTCTGTTGCCTCTTGCATGCTCCTGCAATCACACAGCAGGCCTGCAGGGGTCCTCAGAGCACCCCGCACAAGGCAGGTCCTGTTTAGCTAATGTATCTTTTATTTAAACACAGAACAGCAGCCTCCGATCTTGTTGCATAATATACCAGTATCTCGGGTGATAAACCAGTACAGAGTCTACTATTAGGCATTAGGGAACCTGTGGCTATAAACATAGTAACAGGCTATTGCAGAAACCTAACAAGTTCAGTTTTCTGGTTCCTGATTGAAATGTTAGAGTTGGAAGGGAAGTCACAAACCATCTTATTTCAGCCATCCTCACTCATTTTTGCAGTAATGGGTATTGAACCCAGAGCCTCAAGAACCTTAAGAAAATCTCTACTGTGAGCTCCATGCCCAGATCCCCATTCTCCCTTATTTTAGGCAATGGATACTAAGGCCTAAGTACACAAAAGAACTTAACCTCGGAAAGCAGCCCGGACTGGAAATCAAGCTTTTGATAATCTAAAGAATTTAGTATATCTTCTTAAAGATCCAATCTCAAGTCTTTTCAAGTTTGTAATTAATGAGCTGAGGGCTTTTTGACCCCAGGATTTACACTTCCCAAAACAGTCAAGTGTAAACATTGACAGTGCCCGCACACTGAAACTAACAAATGAGGTGGTTTTGTTCTTACTAACACTGGAACTGAATTCATCGGTAACCATGTGATATACATTCACTGAAGATAATTTGGTTGATTGTATGTATATTAAAAACAGTTGGGTGAAGTGACAGGTGATGTTTTGAGTCACCTGGGGAGAAATAGCATTCTGGATTTGTGTGTAAACTGCTACCAGATAGGAGACCAAAAGTTCATAAGCCTCCTTCAGCACCCTGCATGTACTTTTTTTTTTCTTCAGTAACCTGGCAAGCTTGTAACTATGTAGCTGAGGATGACCTTGAACTTCGGATCACTCCCCAAGCCTTGGGTTATAATTGGGTTATAAAGCACGAACCACTCTGTCCAATTACCACGTGATTTCTTCTCTTCTAAAATGGCAATGAAAACATGTATTTTGCCCCACCGCCATTCACCAGCCACCCCAGTGGCTTAGAGAAGAGGGTGGACCTGCTGTCTACTCTGGCAGAAAGTCTTTTATCAAATTGACCTGTTTTCCTGTAGGAAGACTCTGCCTCACTCCACCCACCTGGTGCCTCCCTGGACTTCCCGACTGTCATGAGTTTATTTTTTAACCCTCTCTTCCTTGAAAAGCACCACCCCACTGACCCAGAACGCCAGCTCCTCCCCTTTGGTCACTTTGACTATTCTTATTCTATTTTCCTTTGCTAATAGATCTCACTAACCATTAGCAATAGGGACCCCCGTTCCTCTATAGTTCTTCTCCATGTTCTTCCACTCTTAGTACTGTGGATTCAACACAGGGACTGAACACACCAGGCAACTCTTTCCTAGTTTTCATTAGGAAATTACTAGCAAGGTAGAGGGAATAGAGAATTGGGTGGACCTGACGAGACTGGTACTATCTTAATAAATACGCCAGCCTTGAACCCTGAGGGTCACTTCTAGTAACTTAGGTTCTGGGTCAGGAGTGACTTAAAAGTGGAGCGAGGAATTACTATCTAGGTTCTCAAAACAAAAGCACTGTAAATCCACTTCCCAACGTAGTCCCGGGTCCTGGGAGGAATCCCAGAAAACCCAAACAAACGGGCTTCTATCTCAGAGAGCTTCCCCACTCTAATCACCTCTTCTCCCAGCCCCGCCCGCCAGCTGCCGGGACTGGCGGGACCCAGACCTTGCCACACTCCTCTCACCCGCGCCCCGCCACGGCCGAGGGGAGGGTGGGGGTTGGGGGCGGGAGGCAGGGAAGGCAGGGGCGGAGTTCCGTCCTCCGGCGATTGGCTCCTCCCGGATGGGCTGCGGCCGTGCCAGACCAACCAGTGGCGTGTTGCTATGTGCTGAGCCGATGGGATAGGCGCGGGGGCGCGTCTGTCACCCGGCAAGCCCCCAGCCCGGACTCGGAGGGATGCGGAGCGGCAGTGGCAGCGGCGGTGGCGGAGACTGTGGCTTTAAGAGAGCGCAGGGAGCGCTAGAGTCAGCCGTGCAGTCCTTCATCTCCAAGCACTCCGGAGCAGCGGAGCCCGGCGCTGGCCGGACCGGGCAGCCTGCCGTCAGGTATGGGGATCTCGAGCTGGGCTCGCGTGGGCGTGGGGTGCTTTCCGCTCTGGTTCGGGCTGTGCGCCCTGGGGACGGTCGGGCTCCTGCTCTGCGTGCAGCCCGTCTCGGCTGGGGAGGTGTTGTCGCGGTCCCGGGGGGCTCCCGGACGGTTCCCGGGATTCTAGGGGCGGGGAGCGGGTTGCTGCGGCCACGTGACCGGTTTGTTTACAAACACTGGCGCGCGCTCCGGGTTCGGGACTTGCGGGTGACGACGAGCTGCCCGGCAAATATGGGGACCCAGAGACCTGGGCGCCACCGCCTCCCTTGTTCGGCGTGATCCCCCCCACACACACACACATACACGGGTGGCACCCGTCTGTGTGGTCCGCGTCTCCATCGAAATACTCGAGTCTGGTGGCACATCACCCTCAAAAGTCCCCGGAGCTCTTCGGCAGCCCCAGGCCAAGGGAGCCGCAGCGAGTTCCTGCCTGGAAGCTTCCCGGCGCCTCCCCAGCGGCCTTGCCAAGGGGTGGGCACGAACTGTGTTGCCAGACCCGCTGCGGGGGCCTCTATGGAGGGTCCCTCCAGGGAGCTGGCTCTTGCCTCTTCCTGCTTCAAGTTTTACCTGCCTGCTTGCTGACTCTCTTCGTCTGATTTTTTTCCGAAACAGTGGAGCTTTGGAGCCTTACTCCGGTCTCGTGGCTGGCACTTAGCTGGGGGAGAACTGCTCCTTTGGACCCCTTGTGCAAAGAACTGCCTGCCACCTCTGACTTAACTTTTACCCACAGTTTTTAAAAAGCTGAATGGGCATCCTCCGGTTTGCCCAGCCTTCCACAGTCCGGCCGCTGGAAATGACAAACGCCCAGGAGCCCTGCTTTTTGGCCTCCTTGTTGATTTGTTGTTGCCACGTTGGAGGGTCTTTGAACCACTGAGTTTTGGAGTCTTATTAGTCTTTTGTTCCTCATGCCCGTCTTCGTTCTAGCAAGATGGGTTCCCTGTCCAGAGCACTGGACAAGAAGACTAGGGATTACTTTTCTGAACCCCATTTACAGAACATTAGAGGCACAAAGGAATTACAATAAATCTCATGTTTGAGGCTCTGCAGTTTGGGGGTTCACAGGATCTGATCAGTAAGATAGGGTTGCTTTTCCTTTTGGCACACACTGCCGTAGGCTTTACCTAAGTTCAGTGCATCGGCCCTCCGACTTCTTAGCGTTTGATAATCCTTATCTTTGAGGAAGTTTTACTCACTTTAATCATCTTTTAAATTCCGTAGTTTACGAAATAATGGCTTTATTAGAACATGCTCATACCTATGTATCATTGTGACTGGTTCATACTCAGCTATGTCTGCCCCTACCCCTGTGTTTGTCCTGAGCTGTGGTATGAAGGTCTTGAGTTCTTTACACTGACAAGCCCAGCCTGAGGAGAGCTGGGTAAAGTTCCCTCTACGACAGGGCCAGATGAGATAGAGTAGAGATCCTGGGCTCATGCCCATCCTCAGTTGGGCTCTGCTTAGTTTAGAATTCAGTAACATCATTTCTTAGATCTCTCTGCATGAATTGAGGTAAGAGTGGGGAATGGAAAGGAAAGAACATATATAAGAATACACGCCTTTAACTCCAGTACCAGGAAGGCAGAGGCAGGCGGGTCTCTGTAAGTTAGAGACCAGCCTGGTCTACAAAGCAAGTTCCAGGACAGCTAAAGCTACACAGAAATCCTGTCCCAAAAAAAGAAAGAATACAGTTTTGCTAGCTAGGAATGGTAGTATATAACTAACCCTAGCACTCTGGAAGGTAAGGGCTGATCACTGCAAGTTTGAGGTCAGCCGGGTCTGTATAAAGGGATTCCAGGTTAGACAGGGATATCCAGGGAGACAGTCTTGTCTCAGAGAAGAAAAAAACAAAACAAAACCCCTTCAATTCTTTAGAACCATGATTTTCAAACTTGGCTAGGGATACATTATAGCAATGCGTGCCGGCTGCTACCTTCTAGGAGGCAGTAACTGTTACCATACTACCTGCAGCTTGCTGTGGGGTTTTTTTTTTTTCCTGTTTCATTAGAAAAAAAAAAAATCAGCTGGTGGTCATGACTCATTAATTTGATTTCCTAACCAAATGGGTCATGACCTTCAGTTTGAGACACATTCAGGGCGGAGGTCCTCTAGCCTGGATGTGCATGAATATGGCCAGAGTGGTAGTTAGAAATACAGCAGGGTTTAAAAAAAAAAATCTGTGTTTGTATTTTACACATACATAGATACATATGCATGAGTGTGTATAGTGTTAATCACTCCAGAGATGCTTATTTTCCCTCTGTCTTATTTTGAGACAGGATTTCATACTATACAGTCCCGACTGGGCTGGAACACATTCCCTAGCTCCAGGCTGGCTTTGAACTTTACTATAATCCTCCTGCCTCAGCCTCCAATGAGGTAGAGATTCCCAGTGGCATTAGACACCACACGTCTGTTTAGGGGTGCTAATGGGGAGGGGTCTTCACTGATTCAGGTTGCTGATTACTTACTGGGAGATGGCAATGAGAACATTGAGAATGGATGTGAAATGCAGTCAGGTAGATGACTCATACTTGGGTGGAAGCTTTCAGATCACTCGGCTGCCAGCAGTTGCCCTTTGAAAAGTTTGAGGGGCCTGGCATGGTGGTGTGCACCTATGGTCCCACCACTCAGGAGGCAGTCAGATCTTGAGTTCTCTGCATTATAGTGAGTTCCAGGCCAGCGGGGGCTGCAGAGTGGGATCCTCAAAAGCTTTGATGAAGAGAGTAAGAGACTGACTGGCAGCCCTTGCACCCCGCTGCACTCCGCTGCACCCCATCTCCTCTGAGGCTGCTGCTCACTGTTCTGTAGCAATGGCTGTTTTTCTGAGTGTGTGGGGGTGGGAGATCTGAGCCTTGCTGATGAGCCCTGTGCTGCTGTTCACAGATTATGTGAATTTTCATTGTCATAATGATGTTAATGGTTTTGAGGCAGTCATTGTGCCTAGGGGATTAACAACTGTCCAGCAGAAGAAAGGATTGATTTTGTTTAATGTCTGGCTGGTATTCCAGACTGTGCAGCCTGAGGGGAAAGCAGGCTGTGACTTTATTTTGATTTGGGGGTTGGGGGAATCAGGGACTCCTCTATCATCAGATGTTAATAAGGGACTCAGGTTCCCACATCTCCTGCCTAGTCAGCTGGTTCTTTCCCATTGCATGGGCACAGTGTGTGCAGGTGGATCTAGTTAGTCATCCAGTTTCTGGTGCTTTTTGCCTCTGCCTTTAAGCACAGATACACATAAACACACCAATGGAACTGTTCATTCCATTTCCCCTCTTATTTTGTTCAGACAGGTTGGTGGAAGAGATGTCTTTGAATTAAATCTGCAGTTTAGCTTTTACAAGGGACACTTAATTATCTACATTCAGATTCTACTGTGGTCCTTGGCAAAAACTGCCTTGGATGAGAACATTCGCTGTGAGATTGTTTAAATTAACTTTAATAACTCTCCATTTGGCCTAGCTGCTCACATTCGGAATACCCAGTTTTGAGCACATGGAAAAATGAAAGGGGCAGAAAAGTGTGTGTGTGTGTGTTTGTGGTGTGTGTGTGTGGTGTGTGTGTGTGTGTGTTTGTGGTGTGTGTGTGTGGTGTGTGTGTGTGGGGGGGGTAACAGGTCTTAGGAACAGCAGAGGGGAAGGGATTGGCAGGGAGTCAGGATCTGTTCTCTTTGTAAATTATCTCAGCCTTTTCCAGGTCTAGCAACCACTGGGGTGGGTACTCTTGACAGATATAAAGCATTATTTTGAATTCTAGCGCACAGTGATGGAGAGCAAGCCAGTGCCCTCCTGCCTGCCTGCCTTCCAGCTAAAGGTATTTTGTTAGGGCTGACAAGGTTTTGGTGATATCCATAACAAAAGATGCTGTCTACTTGGGTCTGTAAAAGACTGTGCCTGTCTGAATTTCCCGGTGAGCTTTGGCAGCTGGTGAGCTGTGGCAGCTCTCTGCCTCCTGCACTTCAGTCTAATGCAGCCTCTTTCTCTGTGCCCTCTTCGAAGGGCTCCTTCCCCGGCTCCCCCTGTCTTATCACCTGCCTTCCCAACCTCATTCCATTTCTGCTGCAACTACTTGGGGGCCTTGTGACATTTCTGAAACGTGCAGTGCTGTTCTTGAGAGTTTCACACTCGTTCTGTAGCTCAGGCTGACCCTCTGACCTGTACTACCTGACTCATGGATCACAGGGGTATGTCAGTCACCACACCCAATTTAAGCCTCTTTTCCTCCCTAGTTACAGATTTTCCTTTTTAAAGGTTTATTTTATTTGTGAGTATTTTGTCTGCATGATTTATAGTCCCAGATTAGAAGAGAGTGCCAAGGGCCCCTCGAACTGGAGTAAGGATGGTTATGTTCCACCATGTGCCATCGTGTGGGTGCCCGGAACCAAGCCCTAGTCCTCTATAAGAGTAACAGCCAGGCTGGAGAGATGGCTCAGTGGTTAAGAGCACTGATTGCTCTTCCAGAGGTCCTGAATTCAATTCCCAGCAACCACATGGTGGCTCACAACCATCTGTAATGAGATCTGATGCCCTCTTCTGGTGTGTCTGAAGACAGCTACAGTGTACTCACATACATAAATCTTTAAAATAAAATGTTTTCTGGAAAAAAAAAAAAAAAAAAAAAAAGAGTAACAAGCCATACTCTCTAACCCTGGGGGGTTGCTTTTGCAGTTACTTTTCCTTTCCAGATGAGAGCGGGTGTTTCCCTGACTACATATCTACAGCCTCTCACCTCTTAGCCCATAGCCTCTTTACATCCGTTACCTGTTTGTCTTGGGATCCAGGAGGCCGCAGGCTGGTCCTGATTAAAGGGGTGAAACTATTTTTTAAGAGACTATGAAAAAAGAAAAGAAAAGAAAAGCCAGGCAGTGGTGGCACATGCCTTTAATCCCAGCACTCAGGAGGCAGAGGCAAGTGGATTTCTGATTTCGAGACCAGCCTGGTCTACAGAGTGAGTTCCAGGACAGCCAGGGCTACACAGAGAAACCCTGTCTTGGAAAAAACCAACCAAACAAAAAACTATGAGGAAAATAAATGGTTTGTCTCTTTCTTGGGATAAGATAATATTTTCAAAATTCCTTTTGCACTTTGCATTTTTCACAGTATTACTTTTTATTCCTTTATCCTATTATATAGGTTGCCAGTCTCTGAAAGCCCTGTACCAGTTATCGTTAATAAACATCCCTTGCCTCTTCCACTGACCTCACTCTGCCCCCCCCCCCCCCCCCCGCCATTTTTCTGACTGGCATTAGCATTTCTATCAGTAACTGCCCTTTTCATTAACACCAGCAGGTTCTACCTTGAAGCTGAGGGGCCTGGCTTCCGAATCAGAAAGAACTGGATAATTAGCTCTGTGACCTTGGGCAATCTACAGTTCTCTAACTCTTTGGTCCTTATTTGTAAAATGAGACTAATAATAGTAACTATCACTCGGGGATTTATGGGAGGATTAGAGGAGAATGCAGGGGAAACCAGGCCCAGAACCCGGACCTAGGAAGCACTCAGTGTTCCTGTTAATAACAGCATTAATAGTATGAGATAGAGTCGCCTTTGGCCAGCAGGAATCCATCCCCAAATCAATTGACTTGGCAGTGAGTAGTGGGCAACAACCAAGTCTTAAATTTTTTTATTTTTTATTTTTTTGGTTTTTTGAGACAGGGTTTCTCTGTGTATCCCTGGCTGTCCTGGAACTTGGTCTGTAGACCAGGCTGGCCTCGAACTCAGAAATCAGCCTGCCTCTGCCTCCTAAGTGCTGGAATCATGCGCCATCACTGCCCGGCTAAATTTATATTAAGTAAATGAAGGCTGTAAGTATCACTAAGGTTTGTCAGAACTAGAATGGGATTTATTTTATTTTATGGACAGGGTTTCACTGTGTAGCACTGGCTGGCCTAACAGAGATCACCTGCCTCTGCCTCTGCCTCCTGAGTGCTGGGATTAGGGTTATGCACCAATACACCTGGCTGGAGTGGAATTGAGAGGTCATGACATTGTATACAGCTGCTGTCCAACTTTTTTTTTTTCCTTTTGAATCTTTCTGAGATTGGGTCTTCCTGTGAAGCTCAGACTGGCCTGGAGCTCACTAGCTCCAGCTGACTGTTCTTAACGTTATCTTCCTCTACAAGACTTAGTGTCGTCGGAAGGAGTAATATTCATGGTAGTTTTAGAAAAGACATACTGTTAGCTGGTTGGTGGGAGGCAGAGGCAGGCGGATCCCAATTTGAGGCTAGCCTGGTCTAGAGTGAGTTCCGGGACAGCCAAAGCTACAAACTCTGTCTCAAAACTAAGTACGCTGTCTACCGGTTGTGGTCACTCTTGTTTAGGTTTGATTAATCAAGCTGGGCTGACAGGAAGCTTATGTACTGAGGTCCTTTTTCTCATTGTTACCAGAAGTGCATTTACTGAGTGCCCTTTGCTTTCACTGGAAAACAGCAGGAAGGAGCTTTACATAACTTGTTTCTTGGGATTTATAGCGTTGGAGACTGTACCACATCCTATATGTCTCCGTTAAGAAGTTCATGAGAGGAATTCTTTTAGAACATAGTGCCAGGAAAAGCTTTGGCCCTTCAGAGGAGGAACTGGTATGCTTCCCCCCCCCCCTTTTTTTGGACAATTGGAAATTTATAACTGCTCATATTTCTTTTTGCTATGGTTGCCAGGAAATACAGAGCCAAAACTGTGGCTCGCTCCACAGAGGCCTGCTTCCTACATTTCCCCAGTGTTAACCTTATAGTTTTTGTTTTTGTCTTATTTCACTTGAATGACTTGTAACTTTAGACACAAACTGGATATGTGCTGGCTTGGGAATTGACTCCAGTTAGGTAATTTCATTTTAGAGATATAAAGGCTTAAGACATGTAAAGAAATGTAAGGCTTAAGTGGGCAGAAGGACTTGCTTAACACAGTTCTAATCAGGTAAAGCAGAACTCAGTGGGTAGGGAGGTGGAGGCAGAAGAGTGGGAAGTCCACAGCTTGGGATACCTGAAACTGCATCAAACTGGGTTAGGATGTAGCTGAGTAAGAGTGATTTTTCTGCCTAGCATGTGCTGAGCAGCCCTGGCTTTGAGTGTCGGCATTGCACAAACCAGGCACAGCAGTGCATGTCTGCAATCCAGCACTTTGTAGGCGGAGGCAGGAAGATGGGTAAATTCATGGTCAGCCTAGGATATGAGAAAAATACAGGTCATACCTTCTCTTACAGGAGTATGCACTTCTGACCCAGCCCTAAATGGCCTATGATGTTTCAATCTTAGGTGAAACATGCTTCCTCCAAAATGGGTGAATGAACCTTTTCAATGTCCGGCATCTCTGCCAGTGTGGTGCAATGCTGCTGCCTGCATGTCTGCTACAGGGCTGTTCTGTCTCCCAGCTACAGGGCAGCCCTTCCTTGTGGTTGTGGTCTTGAGAATGAAGTATGTCCAAACAAGAATGACAGTTGAGAAAGAAGCAAGCCTGGCTGGTCTGTGGTGCATGCCTTTAATCCCAGTACATGGGAGGCAGAGACAAAAAACAAAACCAAGAAAATAAAAAACACACACACACACACACACACACACACACACAAAACAACAGACAAGAAACAAAAGAAAATGAAAAGAAAAACCATGCCTGGAGTTCTTGTGTGTGTCTCACTGGGAAAGGGAGGGTTGATGTGAAGATGGCAAATGGGTCCCCCTGGGCTCCAACAGGGCCTCTGGGTGGATGGTGGCCGACCTTTATTGTTCAGATTGACTTTATTTTGTTTTGGCTTGTCAAAATTTAGTCCTGGGAGACACTGACCTTCCTAGTGATTTGCAATGTTTGGTTTCTCCAGTCCTCTTTCCCAAATATGATACCTGAGGCTTTGGGAGTTTAGGATGAGCCTTGACTGCCAACGAAGAATAGTTCGGACCAGTAGAAGTAGGACTTCTAAATTGGGGCTGAAATGTAATCTTGGTTCTTTTATTTTTGTGGGTAATAATCATTACTCAGGTAATAAGACCCGAGGGAGAGAAGGACAAGACATGGACCTGTCCTGTTGGACAGCATCCAACTAGTGATAAAGGCACATGTATGTGTCAGGGTACAAGGGAGAAAGAGTTCCCCGAGGGAATCCTCGGGGAGATGGGCAAAGAAGAAAGAAAAAAGGTTTTATTTCTGAATAAGGTCTACTTGTAATCCCCATGTAGAGAAGCCCAGAAATTCGTCATGGAGTCAGCCTCAGTCTCTCTCTCTCTCCCTCTCCTGATCTCTCTCTCTCCCACCCCCTTTCCCTGTCATCTTTTCTCCTCTCCTCCCCCCATACCCTAGAATAAAAATCTATCCACCTATGGGCTGGCCATTACATTAACCTCAGGCATCTTTTTGATAACTGTCTCTTCCCTTTCTCACTCTTAAATTTTAAAAGTTCAATTTCCAGATTCCAATTGTGGAAAAGCAGGGAGCTCAGCTACAGACAGGCTGGATCTAGAATGTGGGATTTACGTGAACTGGGGATAAAACCGAGAAAGCATGCTGACAGCTGAGCAGCAGCATTGATTGGCAGGTCTGGGATAGATAGCCTGTAGTTAATTGGGGCGCCAGCTGTGCCCCAGAGATCCATCGGTGAGAGAACTCAAGGTCATGGCAGTGCCCATTGTCCACAAGACATTCATTAATTCAGCAGGTAGCTCAGTTTGGGAAGTGCAGATGTCAAATAATCACTCCAGCAAAAGAAAACGAAGATGGAGCTGTACATAGTTCTGATCGTGTGCGTTCCGAGGGGGCCAAACTGGAGCTTGAAGGCAAGGTGAGAATTCTGGGCAATGTAGCTTCTGAAAAGAGGCCATAAGACTCTTTGCTTTAGGGAGTGGGTTAGTTGGTCATACTGGGCCTTCCTATGTAGCCAAGGCTGTCCTGGAATTCATTTACCTTGGCTAGCTAGCCTCAAGAGTATAGAAAGATTTCTTGCCTCCACCTCCTGAGTTCTTGGATTCCAGACAAGACCACTCCTCGTTCAAGTCTCTTACCCTCTGAAGCTGTGTGTCAGTAGAGTTCTTAAATGGCTGTTTTTCATTATAGTTCAAGGATAGCCTTGTCAGCCAGGCATTGGTGGCACACGCCTTTAATCCCAGTACTTGGGAGGCAGAGGCAGGCGGATTTCTGAGTTCAAGGCCAGCCTGGTCTACAGAGTGAGTTCCAGGACAGCCAGAGCTACACAGAGAAACCCTGTCTCAGGGAAAAAAAAAAAAAAGAATAGCCTTGTCTGGGGCAGAAGAATGGAATAGCTCTCTGCAGACCATAGAAAGAATGTTATTTGTTTTGTTTTAACCAGGATTGTCATGGTGGCAGAATTGGCCTTGAGGGAAAAAAGGTGGATTGATTGGGCCTCTGCTGTGTTCAGGAGAAGCAAAATTGAGGGCTCTTATACCTGGCCTGACCCAAGCCCGACTGTGCTTGTGAGTTTTGTCAGGGTGTCTTCAGAGAAGATGCCTAGTTTAAAGTCTGAGAGCTTCTCTGGGGTCCAGAGGGCACTTACAGCCTGTGTAGGGTCATGTGGGACGCTCTCCTGGGTTCCCATACAGTGGAGACTGAAGACTCAGGGAGGCAGAGCAGAGAAGGTTTCTCAATAGCCAGGTGTGGGTCATCTTAGCTGTGACCTCAGAGTGCTGAGGCTCCATTTACCAGCCCTGGTGATTTGGCTCCTCAGGAGTTAATTGCCAAGAGTTAATGGTCAGTCCCATTAATGGTGTAATGCCCAGAATTAGATATTTGGGCTTGAGTAGCTATGTAAGAGTGTGCAGGAAGGCAGGGAGGCACAAGAGTAAGATTAGTTCCAGTATGGTTTTGCTGGTAGTTGCTCGCCTTGTCTTTCCCATTAGGCTCCTTCCAAGGCTCTCTAGCGTGCTGAATGCCGAGTCCTGATGTAAAGGATGGGTCAGGACACTGGAACTTTTCAGGCAGTTCCATGTCTTGCAGGATAAATTCTAACTCAGAGAAAGATGTTCTTTGTGTGCTGGGATAAGGGGCTGCCAGCTCTGCTTAGGGTTTCATTTGTGCTGGGTATTAAGGGATGAGCGGGCATTTACAGGGCACAGGAGATAGATTAAAATATGGCAGGTAGCTGAAATAATTTGGAGCAGTGTAATAAGTAACTCGGTCTGTCAGGCAGGTTTGGAGTTGAGTTGGGGGTTAATGAAAATATATAGAGCTGGCTCAGGCTCTTGGTACTGCCAGAGTGGTTAGACTGCCCTGTAGTCTGGTTGGAAACATGAGAGAGATGTGGTCAAATCGTGTTTTAGAAATAGAATTCTAGAATGGGCTGGAGAAAAAGCTGAGTCAGGGAGTCGGGAGCAAGGACAGTAGTCTGTTGAAAGGATGGAGCTTGTGCAGTACCACCAGTGAGGATTGCCATGGATGATAGAGTTAAGAGGCACAGCCAGACCTGGGGGGAGGGAGTGGTGTAGCTCAGCAGCACAGTGCTTGTCAGGCATGTCTGTGGCTCTGGGTTTGGTCCTCAGCATTATTTTTTTAAAAATCCAGCCAATTTACCAAACCAAACAAAACCCCAAAACTAGAATCAACTGCTTAGAGAACCTGAACTATAAAAAGGGAGTGAAAGGAGTTGCCTGCTTGGTCAGGGGGTCTTTAAGGAGATGAAGTGGAGTTGCTGCCCGTGGAACAGAACATCTATCTGCCTGTCACGTGCAGGGTTCAGTCCCCAGCATCACAAAGGGTTGGAGAGAGAAAGAACTGGTGTAACGCTGACTGTAGCAAGTTAGAGAAGAGGTAACAGTGACCCTTTAAATAAGTTGCCTATGGGGGCTGAAGAGATAGAGGGCTTAGCAGTTAAGAGCACTTCTTGCTCTTGTAGAGGACTTGGGTTTAATCCCCAGCACCTGGTTGTTCACAACCATCTATAACTCCAGTTCTAGGGGATCCAGTGCCCACCGATCTCTAGAGGCACCAGTCACTCTACTGCGCATATAAACACAAGTACAAAACACTCAATACATATAAACAAACCTAAGCACACTACAAGGACTAGAGAGGCGACACAGGGAGCAAAGGCACTTGGTGTGCAAGCCTGGTGAGCTTGAGTTACAGTGCCCACACAGGTGCTATAGTGAGCATGCACAAGCAAACATACACATCTGTGGGTACATACACATTCGCACGGTAATAAAGTTACATTTTAAAAATACAGTACCTTCAGGAAGTCGAATTCAGAGCCTCATGGGTGGCTAAGTGCTCTACACTGAGCTTCATCTCACCCATGGTGTCCACTTTGAATAAGCTTAGTGTGAAGTATCTTTTTTGGAGTTTACAAGAAGTGCCCTTTAGAAAAGGGGCCAAGGTGCAGAAGCAGAATGTGTGAGCTTAGGCTTGAATGTCTATAGAAGAGTCCATCCGTGGGGAGTCAGTCAGGCTTAGAGAGGAAGTGTGAAGCCCAGGAAACTTTGTTTTTGAGATACAGGGTCTTGCTGACTATGTAGCTCCAGCTGCTTGGGGCTTGCTTTCTTGTTTAGGCTGTTAAACTAGCACTCCTCCTGACTGCTCTGAATATAGGCATGTGCCACCATGCCCAAGGGTCTATAAAGCTTAGGGAGAAGGAACTGATGCCTCACCATGGCTGAATAGTGTTAGCCGTAAATAACGTTTTAGTGCTTGCAACTTGTTTGTTTGAAGAGAGAGGCCTGGGGTTTTTTTTTTGTTTGTTTTTTGTTTGTTTTTTTTGAGACAAGGTTTCTCTGTAATCTTGGCTATCCTGGAACTCACTCTGTAGACCAGGCTGGCCTCGAACTCAGAAATCTGCCTGCCTCTGCCTCCTGAGTGCTGGGATTAAAGGCGTGCGCCACCACTGCCGGGTGTGGCCCATGTTTTTGTTAATCAGTCTTGATTGTGATTAACTTCCGTGGCTTGTCTTTCTGCTTCAGACAGCACTAATCGTAGGCTCCAGGAAGACAATCTGAAATCCATGTTCAGCTTTGACCCCCCCTGTCAAGCTTATGTCTGTTTTTGAAGAGGGATGCTCCAAGGAATAATTTTGTGAGATGGTCACATGATAGGAACTCTGCTGGTAGTCTTGAAAGATTTTTGATACTGAGACAGGGTCTCACTGTAGCCCAGGGTGGCCTAGAACTCCCTCGGTAGGTTAGGCTAGCCTTGATCTACAGCAGTCCTCCTTGCCTCTGACTGTCTCTGAGTGTCACAACTACAGGTATGATCCACAATGCCTGGTTTATTTTGGGGTTTTGTATATTAGATTTCTCACTGACTTCCTGTCCTCACAGGAAATTTTCAAAAACCGGTATGCTTAGTTCCAGGATGCTTCTATAACCCTTGCAGGTCAGGTGTTTTCTTTTGCTTCCCTAGATCATGAGGAGTTGGAAGCCAAGATGACACTTGAGCTCCATTGGTAATTTTAAGAGCATTTGTTTCAAGCTGGGCTTGACCTCCTTACCATACACACATATTTTAAAAGATGGTGTGTGCGAGTGTGCGTGCATGCACCAAGTGTTAGCCACATGTGTGTGGTGCCATGGAGACCAGCAAAGGTTGTTGGATTCCCTGGGGTTGGAGTTAGGCAACCTAGATCCTTCTAACGTGGGTTCTGGGAATGTGGGTCCTCTGGAGGAGCATCAGGCTTCCTAGCCATTGTCCAGCCTGTCAACGTCACTATTCTGTTGCTATGAGAGACACTGTGACCAAGGCAACTCTTATGAAAGAAAGCATTTGATTGGGGCCTTGCTTATGTTCATTCTGATCATGGTGGGGAGCTTGGTGGTAGTCAGGCATGGTGCCAGAGAAGTAGCTGAGGGCTATATCCTGATCCCGAACAGAGAGCAGAACACTGGGCATGTCCTGGACTTTTGAGACCCACCACGTCCACATCTCCTAATCCTTCTCAGATAATGTCACTCCTTGGTGCTAAGCATTCCAATATAAGCCTGTGGGAGCCATTTTTATGCAAACTACCACATAGTCCTAATTTTGTTATTTTGGAAAAAATATTTTATGTGTACGAGTGTTTTGCCTGCATGTATGTCTTATGCAGCATATGTGCCTGATATGCACCAAAGGTTAGAAGGTATCAGTAAGATCACCTGAAACAGGAGTTAGAGATGCTTTGAGCCATCAGATGGCTGCTGGGATTAAGCCCAGGTCCTCTGTAAGAGCATTCAAAGCTCTTACAGAGCTGAGCCATCTCTCCAGCCTGGCACTTGCTTTTGAAACTATATTTAAGTTAGATTCTGCATAAGCTAACAGGTATTTTCTCCTGCCCCTCCCCCCAATCACCTTCATTCCCTTTTTCTTTTTCTAGCACACTTTTAATCTAGCACTTGGGGAAGAAGAGGCAGGTGGATTTCCAGGTTCAAGGCCAGCCTGGTCTACAGAGTTTTCCAGGACAGCCAAGGCTACCCAGAGAAATCTTTTTTAAAAAACAACAACAACAACAAACAAAAAAACAAAAGCAAAACAAAAACCTTAACCTCTTCCTTCCCTTTCAGTCTCCCGACTACTTTCATGGCCTGTATATATTTTCATATTTAATTCTAGATTCCACATTTGATAGAACTAATTCTTAATTTTACTGCCTGATCCTGATTTTATAAATCTATCTTAAATCTTGATGTATAGTATGTACATATTTTCCTTTGTTTTGTTATTGAGACATGATCTCAACTATGTAGACCAAGCTGTTTTAGAACTCAGAAATCCTCCTGCCTCTGCCTCCTAGATTGAGATTAAAGGGTTGCACTACCACACCTGGCCCTGTGTACATATTTTGTAAACTGTGTAAGAAAAGAAAGGGAAGCTGTTGAACTTCAGCTCAGTGGCCATAGTGTCTTCAGATACTTGAAAGGTCTTCATACTCCTTTCTATTGCAGCTGTAGACACAACTCATGATATCTGATCTTAATAGCCAGCCACAGCTACTTCTGCCCAGAACCCAGTTAAATGCCATATAAGTTGGAAGATGTGCAGGGGAACTGTTTGTTTTTCCACACAGATGTGCTAGCAGATGTGAGCCTCCCCAGGTAAATTGCTACACTAAGAGCCATGGGCACATTGCTCTTCTAACAGATGTTGCAAAGGCACCATTCAGCAGCAGCCTCTGAATGGACTTTCTAGGACCAGCGTGTCCTGTGACCTTGCTAAATTGTAGGCCTTAAGGAAATGAAGGTTGGTGCAAGGAAGATGCTTCACTGTAGGATTTACTTAAGGTTTTACCTAAACATTAAAACATGGAATTAGAGGGGCTGGAGAGACGGCTCAGTGGTGAAGAGCACTTGCCTTTTCAGAAGACCCAGGTTTGATTTCCACCACCAACGCAGTGACTTACAACCAGCTGTAACTCCTGTTCCAGGGGCTCCTACATCCTCTTCTGGCCTCTGAGGTCCCTGCATAGACAAATGCATGCCAAACAAACACTCAAACACAGTTAAACTTTAATCCTAACACGAAAACACAACAACTGCAGAACACCTTAAAGAGAGAGTCCCAGAGATCATGAAAGATTGTCATGTGACAGTTACCTCCTCAGAATCAAGACTAGATTCTGTATCCATGGTTGAGGTGAATGGCTGGCTTTGCTGTCAAAGCTGGGTTGTTACTTACCACATGCATTTGAAGTTTTCTATGGTCCAGAGCTATAAAAGAGGGATCTGGGAGCTGGAGAGATGGCTCAGCAGTTAAGAGCACTGACTGCTCTTCCAAAAGGTCCTCAGTTCAATTCCAAGCAACCACATGGTGGCTCACAACCATCTGTAATGGGATCCGATGACCTCTTCTGGTGTGTCTGAAGACAGCTACAGTGTACTCACATACATAAAATAAATAAATTAATCTTTTAAAAAGGTATCTGTAAAATAACTGATTTTTTTTTCCTGTTGATATTTTTTCTTTTTTTTGTTTTGTTTTGGGTTTTAGAATTGAGGCAAGGTTTCATTGTGTGGCCCTTGCTGATCTGGAACTTAAAATATATACCAGCCTGGCTCAGACTTGGAGTAGCCTTCCTGGAGTGCTGGAATTGCAAGCCTGCCCCATCACACCCAATTCATGACAGTGGGTCATTTTGTTTTGTTGTTTGTTTTTGAGGCAGGGTCTCACTATGTAGTCCTGGCTGACCTGGAACTCTGTGCAACCTCCTAACTACCATGAATCAGCCAGAAGCACAGGGTCACTGGTACCTTTGGTCTTGGGTGGTAGGAATGCTAACTCCTATTCCTTTCCTTGTTGGTAAGAATGATTGTTGCTAAGCAGGGCTGTCAAACTATTTGAAAGGTGCTCTTTCTTGTTTGATTCATCTCCTTCAGGATGAAGGCACTGTTCTCTCCTTTCAGGCATTTTGCCTAGTTTGTTAAGGCAACTAGTGAGAAGAATCTAGACTGAATCCAAGTTTACCCTTACTCCCCACCCTGGGTCTTATTTTCTTGCTACCTGGCCCAGGCTGTCCTCAAACTTAGAGGAGCTTCCTGCCTCAGCTTTCCAAATGCCAGTCTTACAGAGTTGCCGTACCCACCTTACCTGGCTAAGTCTGGGTGGACAAGTGAAGGAGGGCTTGGTGTAGGAACAGGAGAAAGCTGCACCAGACTTGGGTGTGGGGGAAATGGCCACAAAAGTACAAAGGTGTGAATGTGAGCACGGTGTGTTAGAACCACACAAATGGTTCGAGTTGTCCCATCCAAAGCGATATTATTTCTGTTTCTGCTGAGTACTGAAAATACTTTGTATAGCGTGTGACTGGGTCATTTCATTTTATACTTAGATAGAAAGCAAGGATCAGCGATTGAGGGGCTTGTTAGGTGTAGTGCCTATTCCTGGTTGTCAACTTGACTATATCTGGAGTGAACTACAATCCAGAATTGGAAGACTCACCTTTGATCCTGGTCTTGAGGCTGGGAGATACAAGTTTCTGACCTAGATCTTAGCATGGAGATCTTGAGGCATAGTGGCTATGAATCTCAGGAAACTACAGCAGGGAGATCTCTGAGTTCAAGGTCATCTGGGACAAAGCAAGCCACAGATCCAGGTGTGGTGGTACACACCTTTAATCTGGGTCACACCTCCTGCTGGAGACCTACATAATGACCTTGGAAGAAGGAAGATTCTCTCTTTGCCTGAGTGCCTTGCCGGACTGAGCAACTGCTAGATCCTCGGACTTCTATTCACAGCTGCTGCTGACTATTGCTGGGGAGTTGGACTACAGACTGTAAGTCAGCAACAGATTCCCTTACTATATAGAGATGAGCCATAAGTTCTGTGACTCTAGAGAACCCTTACTAATACACTAGGTATTGTCCAGCTAGGAAGGAATAGGACTCATTTGTGAGATTCTAGATAGAGCCCACTTCTGTTCCCCTTCTGTTTACGTAAACAGCAGCACAGGCACATATTAGGGATAGCCTGTGGTACTTTCTCCAGTGGCCAGTTTCTGAGGCTGTTGAGTGGTGCTGCCTGGCTTCCAGGTCACCTCTCAGGTTCCTTATTGCTTAACTAAAGACAGAATACATGCCACTCTTCCCAGTGACACCTGGGAGGTACAGTTTTGAATTTCAGTGGCTACTGTGACTCCCTGTGGGAATGGCCTGTCAGTTAGGAGGGGCTGCCAGGCTCAGCATGTGTCTGCTCTGCCGTTGGCTCTCGAGGTGGTGGTATATTTGAGATCTTTGTTTTTAATCATAATAATTTCCACTGTGGATTATTAGTTCACTTAAAATGCTGTTTAAGTTGTACATAAGCCTTGAGGCTTTTGATTATTGTTGGGAATCAATTGGACTTCACAAAATGCTCAACAGACTGGACTCTTCCGTGTACGCTGTGGCACCATTAGCAGGGACCAAAGTTCAGAAATTAAAATGTGCCCGTGACCCTGTATGTATAATTCCTTTCTCTTCACGAAAATCAATGCAGTTCTCTTTATTGAGAATTAAATAGCTGGGCAGTGGTGGCGCACGCCTTTAATCCCAGCAGAGGCAGGCGGATTTCTGAGTTCGAGGCCAGCCTGGTCTACAGAGTGAGTTCCAGGGCAGCCAGGGCTACATAGAGAAACCCTGTCCCGAAAAAGAATTAAATCAAGCAATTTAAATCTCCCTTAATGATGGTGATGGTTGCTCTTGGTTATTAACTATATCTGGAATTAAAACCCAAGTGGCTAGATATACCTGTGAGGGATCTTTTCCCCTTTTCTCTTCTTTCTTCTTTCTCCTCTCTCCCCTCCTCTCATCCAGACAGGATTTCTCTCTGTAGCTTTGGCTATTCTAGAACTCCCTTGAACTCACAGAGATCCAGCCTGTCCCCATCCCCATGTCAGCGATACCCCTATGTGTCGGCTTGTGCTACCACCACCCAGCTAGGGGGTTTTCTTAGTTTGAAATGGGAAGACTCACTTAAATCTGGACCCACACCTTCTGGAAAAGCCCATAGAAGGACATGGCAATAAAGCTTTTGCTTTACTCCTACAGCATATGCAGGCCATCTGAGACATTCAGAGGCGAATGAATGTCTCCTGGATTCTTGGACTTTCTGTGGGTAGATGGTCAATGGAGGGCTAGCTGGACCAAAGCCTTTGAGACCCCTGTGTCAGTTCTGCTACTCAAGAACCCTGACTGCTACTAATGGGGGAATGCTGGGTGATTAGGTGATTTTCCCCCTACCCCCTTCCCGGGGTCTGGTATTGATCTTTGTTTTCTACTTGGCCTGAGGTTTCTTACTTAAATACTGAATGCCTCTTGTCACTGCCTTGACGTTCTTGCAAGGTGTTTTATTTTAAGAGGAGGAGCATGCGCATGTGTGTGCAAGCACTGAGGTCAGAGACATTGGATCCTCCGAAGCTGGAGTTACAGGCTGCTGTGAGCCATCTGCTGTGGGTGCTGGAAGCTGACTCTGCCTGAGCAGTGCATGCTCTTAACTGCTGCTGTCTCTCCGGTCTCCGTCTCCCTACCATTCTTGTCTCCCTTCTAGGGCTCTCTAGCTTGTCTGGACCAGTTTGAACCCAGCACTGTTTCTAATATTTGCTACCTGCTTGTCTCCCTTCCCCAAAGAAGCTTTTTTAGGACGCTTGTGAAATTACTAACAAGGAATAATTCAGGGTGTGGCAGGGCACACCTTTAATCCAAGTGCTCAGGATTCCGAACCTTTAAATTTCTTGAGTTCAAGGCCAGCCTAGTTTACCTAACAAGTCCCGGGCCAGCCGAAGTCACATAGTGAGGCCCCGTCTCAAAACCAAACCAACCCTTGGCCCAGTCTTTCCAGGGTTTTTAGTACCTTGCAGCCTGGGCCATTACTTACATGGTAGCTTAGTCTTGGTGAGGCGTATTACGAGGGTCCATGTTTGACCTACTAAACACTTAAGATGCTGCAGATCTTTATTCTGTAGATGGAGCTGTGAATTCAGTATTTGTGGATTCAGGGCATAACCAGGAACCTCTGCCTGTGTACTTTTTTTAGGCTTCCTACAGAGGAACAGTGAGAAAAGAAACAATTCTACTCCAGGGAAATGCATAATTGAGAAGCTGTCTGCGTGCTTAAGAAAACACACTGTATGGCCTCTAAAGCAGAAAGGCTGCCAGAGCCATTGTTGTCCTTTCTCTTGCTGGTGTTTGTGTAAGACTCATGGGGTTCAGTGCTGCACGTTCTGGCCACTGGGCAGCCACGGCTGTAGACTTGAAGCATCTGGCTTAGACAGCTGGGCATGGTGCTGCACACTTCTAATCCCAGCTCTAGGGAACTGAGGCAAGAAGTCCCAGACCTGCCTGGGCAATGAAGAAAGCAAATAGACACAACCCAGACCAAACAAAAAGAACTCCCACCTGCTACTAAACAAAACAGCAGCATTTGGCGTGAACTGCGACTGGATGCTGTTTCTAGGTCTCTATGTCCTCTTCTGGAATTTTCATCCTTGCTAGCAGCAAAATCGGGGTATTGGAAATAGTGAGCATATGTCAGGAAACCCAATGGAAGGGGGCTGGGTAGTAACTTAGCTCTTTCACCTTTCAGCCTTTTGTCACCGTAGGCTAGTTTGGGATCCAAACTAGCATCTGTTGTGGCTAAGCCTAACTCCCGAGGCACAGTGTAAGGTATCATTTCCCACCTCTGTCTCCTGCCAGCATTTCTGTCTGTGTGTAACCCAATTCCTCATCTTGAACAGGTGGGAGACCAAGCAGGGAAGACATCATGCCCTGGCCCATGTGGGCTTGGACCTGAATCCCTTTAGAAATCAGACAAGTCGCACGAGAGTTGTGTGGCATCACACATGGAGCCCACATGGCTCAGGGATGCTGTAAAGAGCTTGTATGAGGGATACTAGCTGCTTGTCTTCACTGTAGTGCTGAGTGGTGGTATTGTCCACTCCAAAAGGCTGGTGTGCGAAGAATGAAAGGCAGGTTGGGAAGAGGGTAGGCAGCCTCCATGGAAGACTCATATTTAGAGAAAAAAGAACATAATGATTCAAAGTTTTTCTCTTAAGTCCAGATGGATCCCAGACAGTACAGCAAGGATGAGCTTATTTGTCTTCCTCCCCATTTCTCTTAAATTAATCTTCAAAGCATGATGCAGGTGTTAATTAACACTCATGGCTCTCCTGGGAAGGTAGGCAAGTGGGAACGCCTCCCCCGTTAGATGTCCAGGGAATAGACGGGCTGCTAGAGCCTCAGGTAAGCGAAGAGTCATTCATTCCTATGGTTCCACTGGGAGCCGTGTTCCTCTCCCCCACTCTTAGTGCCCTGTGTTCCCAGAAGAACTGGGACCTCATGGTAGAATCTTCAACCTATGAGAAGTAAGAGGGGAGTCAGGAAAATCGGGAAGAAGTTATGAAACTCATGGTCATTATGGTTTTTCAAATGTGAGGATGTTATGTCTCTGATTTAATTCATTTACTTACCTTTTAAAATACACAAACATAAACACACAGGCTACCCTGTCTCAGCAGGCTGATGTGTGGATTGCTCCTCTGCAGGTGGTGGCTCTGAGAGCTGGTATCCTGGTATCTGAAAGTGGATGAGATACATACAAACAGGACCATCGGATGTGGTGGATAGCTACCGAGTCAGGGGTGGGGACTGCTAGAAGGTCTTTTCCCGGGGGATGCACAGAGCCCATCTTCAGTCCTAGTCTTTGGCCAGGTATTGGTGATGGTGCCAGTTTGCTGGGTGCCTGTGCAATTCTTGTAAATACTGTGCTAATACTAAACCTCCAACTCCGTCAAAGCAACCGGGCTAGAGTGGACACAGCGAGAGGGAACACAGAAGAAGGTGATGGTGTCTGTGCCCAGTGTCTGTTACCCCCTCTCAGAGGCTCTTGTAACCATCTTGTACGAGTCTCTGTCCCATCTGCTGATGGCTGTTTTCCCTTTGCTGCAGGCTGCTGAGAAACAGCTCTAGACCTCTGCTAGAGAGTCCTTCTTCTGAAGACATCACCAGTGTGTGGAGCCTGCCGCACACCCACCCCCTGCCAAACCACGGCCTTTACCTGTGTCTTTCGGTGTTTCCCTTGCGACCCATCCTGTGGGAGTGTCTCGTGGGCTGCCCCAGAGTTTGCCCCACGCTCAGCAGCGCCAATGGTGAAGATGACAAGATCCAAGACTTTTCAGGCATACCTACCCTCCTGCCACCGGACCTACAGCTGCATTCACTGCCGAGCTCACTTGGCCAATCATGACGAACTCATTTCCAAGGTACCTGCCACCAAGGAGGTCATTTCCTTTTCCTGGGGTCAGAGGCTTACAAGCTGTCTCATATAGTCTGGGATATTTGTGCGCTGTCTTTTATATGGGGGGTTGGGGGGGGGCTGACTCACAGGCTATCTACTCAACTGAGAGTTAACTCTGATTTGTGGGAACAGAGTAGTGGCTCTCTGTGTTATTTTGGAAGTTAGATGTCAACGGTGTCAGAGGCTTTGGGACCTGGCAGCTCACAGGCCACAGAAGGCAGAAAAAGTTTTAGAACCTTATGTTTGTTGTCTTGGTTTAGCTTTCTATTTGGAAGTGAATCCTCAGAGGTAAGGAAGAGAGGGTCCTGTGGAAGGTGTTGTTTGGTTTGGCAGTCCATCCGGGTCTCTCTGTGTTAGGCAAGAACACGACCACAGAGCCACACTCCAAGTCCCCTGGAGCAGCTTTGTTAGCTGAGATGGGAGAGCCCCTGGCAAGCTCCAGGGAAAGTTGTGAGGCTGTAGCCTCATGAAACTTGTTCTCTGAGGAGGAACAAAAGTAGCCTCTTGAAGCTGAGCCCCTGGCCTGGTGGGGCCTTTATACATGAGAGGTAATACAGTGTGACATTTGATCACGATTAAATGTGACCATGCCTCTTGAAGCTGAGCCCCTGGCCTGGTGGGACCTTTATACACGTGAGGTAATACAGCATGACATTTGATCACGATCAAATGTGATCATTTGAAGAACAAGCCCCTGGTTTCCCAGAGGTGCCTTGATAGCTGCTTCTGAAGTTGAGGCTGGGGGTTACCAATAAACCGAGCATCATGATTGTGTAATACAGGAACCCAATACTTTGGGCAGCATTCTCAAGGGAGCTATCTCCCTCCCGGCCCTGGATTCCCAGGGGTGGAGAAACAGGTTTTACCAGAGCTAGATGACAATGAGGAAAAGATCGTGGGAGAATTCCCCCTTAATAGCATCTTTCCTGAGACACTAACTAACCTTTATACAATTAGAGGATAGATACTTATGCAGACCCAGACTTTAAAAAAAAAATTAGCAGTCTGAAATTGTTTACAAGAACGGCTGGCAAAGGCACCTGCCTTCTTTTCCTAAGGGTTTGTTGTCTCCGCTCCAGATGAGTGACAGCCGGCATTCCTCTTCCGTGGACCGACCTGACTGGCACATGAACCAAGTCTGTGGTCATAGATTCTAACCCGAGGTCCTAGAACAGCCCTCTTGTACTTCTCTTCCAGGGTGCTTACCAACCTACGAGCTTGATGCCTCGAGCCCCCAGGGTCCTGGCTTGACTTTACCTCTTCCTACTCCCTTCTGCATTCCTGACCTTTACGTTATTTACACCTATGCCAGCCTTTACTTGCCACCTATATCATATAATTCATCTTTTTTCAGATTTCCCCTAAGTTTTGGGATAAGCCGTTGGCTGGAAATTTGGATATGGGAGGCCTTGTCAGTGGGAGAACTAGCCAGTCTGCTGGCATGGAATGTGAGCCCACAAACTCGTATTTGAGTTGACTCTGTCTCCCCTTCCACAACCTTTTTTTTTTTTTTTTTTGTAGACATTTCCAAAATAAGTTTTTCTATCTAGGGAGGAATCTAAGGCACCATTTTAACACAGGGAAGTGTTCTGTGGTGTAAGAAGTCAAGGCTCCAATAAAGTACATTTTTGTATCTTTTATGTACTAAAAACTGCTATCTCACTAACCCTTGTGACTCTTTAAGGTGAGTGGATAGTCTTATGTTATACCAGTGGGGAGCTGAGACTCAGAAATATTGTTCAAGATCTCAACATGTAGGAAAGTGATTTTTGTCTGCTGGTGTTCAGTCAGGATTTCTGACAAGGTCTTTCTTTGAATTGGGCCTGAAAAGATGGTAGAAGCTGGACATGCAGAGATGGTGGTGGCTTTCAGGGTCGTATCTGCTGTATTTAGGCAGGTGGGCAGGGCCATGCCCTGTTTTAGCCCCGAGACACTAGCAAAGCATGCTGGTGACGGGCATCTCACACCTCTGCAAAGGGCCGACCACGCTTTGCCTCCTCTCTTGAGCCTTCCATGGCCTTCTGTGGGTTCTATTTGAGTTAGTCCCCTGATCAGAATTTGGCCAGCCCATTGCAGAAGCTCAGTAAATGATCAAATAAATGGACACATGATGCTCGAACCTTGGGAGAAGATGGGGAAGAAGCAGAAAAGTCTGTATTGCCTGGGTCCTCCTCCTTACCCGTTCTGGGGCAGGAAGGCTCACAGGTCTAAGCCAAAGTCAGCAGAGGCTTTGATTTCATTGGCTACAGCCAGTGCACAGATGGGGTGCATTAGAGGTTGATTTAAAGAGTTGGGTGAAATGCCTGACTGGGGAAAGAGTGAGGGAACTGTGCTTGGCATTGTACAAAGATTCCTTTATTCCGCTGTACAGCCACCCCCTGCATTAAATAATCTATACATTCTTATGCACGTCCGCTTAATGGAAAGATCATTGCCTGGGCTCCCTCCTTGGAAAAATGGGCCTTTCTTTTCATGCCCACCCCCTCCATTTAGGCAAATTCGGGGACAGAATGTCCCTCCTGTTCCCCTCTTGACTTAATCTCCTGTGTGGTTTCAGAGTCTGCCCAGTAGGAGTTGAGAGCTGGGCAGCAGAAAGTCGGGGTGGGAACCCCAGTGAAATTAATGAGGCTTTGTACTTGTAATAGGGTCTTTAGTCAGAGAGTTGGACGTTTGAGGGGCAAATAATAAAAAGTGAGCCTGCCTTCATGCTGAGAGAGACACGCAAAGGCCTGGAGGAGCGAGTGTCTAGGATGAACTGGTGCTTCAGCCTCCCTTCCTATCAGCACGGCTAGGCTGCCAGGGAAATGCAACATTGTAAAGTTTTAAACAACTGTTGATTCTGGTGGTGGAAAGCTCTGTGCTGGGCTTGCTTCCTGCCCGGCTTACTTTACACACCCAGCAACCAGCTGTCCAACCTGAGTCTCAGTTTCTTACAAAATGGGCAAAATGGTATCGTCTGTGTTCATAGTGCCTGAAGTCTTTGGGGGCTGGCGTCACTGGACTGTCAACAGTGGCTCCTGAACAAGCAGGCTTACCTCTCACACGTCTGGAGGCCAGAAAACCCCAGATTTGGAAATTTGGCAGACTCAGTGTCTCAAGGTTTACTTTCCAGTTCACACATGGCTTGATGCTGTGTGGCCTTATGTGGGAGGGACAAAAGATCTTCCTCCGCCTCGTTTCTTTATTGTATTTTGTGTATATGCTTTAAGATAGTCTTGTGGAGTTGCCCCACAAGACTATCTGTGGTCTTTAATTACTGGGCCTTAAGTGGTCTTCCTGCTTCCAGGTATATATATAGGGTATGTGCCTCTATGCTTGGCTTGTTCTGGCCCCTTTAAACTGACAGCAATTTCACTTATGAGGGCTCTGCCTTCATGGCCCCATAACTTCCTAAAGCCACATGTCCCAATACATCTATTTCAATATGATTGGGGGATGGGTAGACACTGAGACCTTGTCAAGTGACAGGTAACTAGCATTTAGTGTGTGTCTCCACAGCTAGGCGTACCTCACTGAGACGGGAGCAGCCTTGCCTCATTGGGTTGCCACACAGCTCAGATGTGATCAGGGTGGGTTGTGACCGACAAAGATCTTTGCAGTATAAAGTTGTTCCATTTCTTCTCTTGGCCTTACCGTTCCAGATGTAAAGCAGGGAGTAGGTTGGAGGGCTATTCTGCTTAAGTTAGGAGTTTTCCATCAAGACCTAGTGCGTAGGCATTGGATGTAGGTAGGGGAAGGACGGTTGATAGCCCTGTGTGTCTAGAGGCAGTAACGCACCCTCGGGACTGTGGAAGGGGAGAGCTTTAAATTGGTAATAGAACCATCTAGAGAATGTGCTGAGGCGTCCCACAATCTCTTGGTGTTAAGGTCCACATGCTAGGGTGTTTGTCTGAGAGGTATTTTGAGTTGGCGTGAAGAATTGCTTGCACTATTGTTCTTAGTTGCCAGCCCCAGCCAGCATAAAAAATACACTTGGGTTATAAACTAATAATGGCTCCCACCGGATCAGTGAGTCCTTCTGCCTCAACCTTCCAAGTAGTCAAGATTTGCAGGTTGTACCACCAAGTCCAGCTATGTGGAGGCCTCTCCCCTGTCCTCCTGCCAACCCTCAACTGAGCAGCAGGGTGTTTGGGAATTTGTGACTTCATTCCAAGACTTGATCCTTATTGGAAGGAAGGGTATTGTGGGTGGCTGTTGGGTGGGTGTCCAGGGCAGGTGGAAAGAAGAAATGTTTTGCTCTCCACCCAACCTACCTGTTACTGTTTGGTTAGATCTTTGGGTCTGATTATTTTCTGGAGACGGAGGTGTCTAGTCTTGGTCAGGAAACAGGTCAGAGAGTAAGGCAGTGAAGCAGCCTTAGGTCAGCCTTAGACCTCTGTCTCAGCCTGGGCCATGTTCTGTGTGAGAAGCCCTGAGTTAACTTGCCTTCTGGCTTGTGGCAATCCTTCTGAGGCTAGGAACATGGGCAGTGGGGTTTTGTTCCTTTTGGAGTCCCTCAGGCCGGCTGTGGTGTCATTTGGACTCTTTGTCCCTGCCAGGAGATTAGATGTAGCGTTGCTTTGAGAGTCAGGAGGGCAATATGTGCTACAGCTGTATTCATCTTGTGGCTGCCAAAGAAAGGGCTAACCTGCCCTTCAATTCTCACCTGTGCCATTGAGCCCAAGTACTGACACCTGTGGTTCCCAGCAAGACCTTGACCTATTGCTCCAGTGCAGTGGCTTATAGGTTGCAGAGATGATGGGGTGCTGATGTGGCAGCACAGAGATAAGCCTCATCCTGCTGACCATCCTATCAAGGCAGACTTTGTTTCTTTTAGTTTCTTCTGCCCACCATTTTGTGCTCTTAATACTCTAAAGCAGATGTTCTCAACTTTTCCAATGCTGTCACCCTTTAATACAGTTCCTCGTGTTATATACATGATAGTCTTAGGTGACCCGCAAAGGGTTACAACCCACAGGTTGAGAACCGCTGCTCTACAGTATTACGGTCTTGAGCAGAGGATGTATCTAGAATGTTTAAACTAGCATGTAGGAAGCCCTAAATTAGATCACCAGAACCACAGATATATTGCAGTCTGCCTGTAATCCCAGGACTAGGGAAACGGAGACAGAAGGATTAGGAAGTTCAAAGGTCATCCTTGGCTACATAGCACGTTTGAGGCCAACCTGAGCTACACAAAGTCCTATTTCAAAAAAGAAGAAAAAAGAAATCACACAAAGAATATAGAAGCACAGAAAATGCCTGCATTTCCTTTTCTTTAGGTAAAACTGAAAGCAAAGTAGACATTGGGCTGTTAGAACAGTGCTGATGTGTGTTCCCACAGAAGGTAGTAACGCATAAGGAACACTTCTGTATAACACAGCCCTCACTGACTAGTTCTTTAGTGTCTGTCCTAACTTGCAAATTATGTTGAACTCTTTAACTTGAGTGTGTTTGCCTGAATGTATGTATACCACGTGTGTCTGGTGCCTGAGGAGGGCTCTGGATCCCTGTAACTGGCGTTATGGTCTGAGCCACCATGTGGGTGCTGGGAATTGAACTCTTGGTCCTTTGTAAGACTAACAAGTTCTCTTAACTGCTGAGCCATCTCTCCAGTCCCTTAGCAATTTTTTTTTTAATCTAATGGATATGTGCTCTATTTGGTTTAAAGAAAAACACTGAAATAAAATTAGTGTTTCCATTGACAGTGGGGAGAAAACAAAGGACTGAAGTTAAATCTATAAATATATATCTCATTAAAAAGTTTTTGAGTACGGAGCTTCAGTTGTATCCCAGTAATGAAAGGGCTCTCAGAAACAGGTGGTTGAACCATTGCTGAGTGACCTAGATGAGGGTTTTGTGACTTCTGTGTCTTCTTTTTAAAGTCTTCCTCGTGCTCCCCCCACCTTCCCTGTATATGTGTCTGTCTGTCTGTCTATGGATATGTCTGTGTCTTTGTACCCATGCTTCCATATGGAGGCCAGAGGTCAGTCTTCAGTGTTATTCCTCTTGGCCTAGAATTCACTGAATAGGCTTGGCTGACTGGCTGGCCAGGGAGCCCCAGGAATCTCCCTGCCTCTGCCCCCCAGTTGCAGGAGTTATAATTGCAACCACCATACCTGTATCATTTATTTTCCCCTCACCCAGCTTTTTTTCTCTCCTTCACACCCAGTTTTGTTTTTTGTTTTTGTTTTTGTTTTTTTTTTAAATATGGGTTGTAAGGTTCAAATTCAGGTACTCCTTGCCTGTGCAGCAAGCCCTCTACCTCCCCAGCCTGAATGTCTCGAAGGGATGTGTGTGTGTGTGAGTGAGTGTGTGTGTGTGTGTGTGTGTGATGTAACAGAAAATTCTTTGAACCATATGGCTTGGTTGGATCACAGCATTTCTTGGTAAAACGCTATTTGGAGCCTGCAAACACTGTGCTGTGGTGTCTTGAGGGTGAGATGAGCCACAGATGACGACAGCAGGGACTGAGCTTGTACTTTCTTATGCTCTTTCCTGTCGTTGCACGAATACCACGTATACACAGAGCTTTCTCTGTATGCCTGACCGTGCAGCAGATAGGAGGTTACTGTCTGCATGATTTCATCCAGGAGCTTGGATCCTCAAGGAGACAATAGGTTCATCCCTCGGAAAGTTTGTACTTGACCTTAAGTTTCTCCTGGGAGAGTTATCACCAGTGTGATGACATCTGTGTCCCATTAGTCCATGTGCTACTTGACGGGGTGGTTATGATGACATGTTACTCTGCTCTTTGAGATGACAAATTATCTAGTAGTAGAAGTAGTCTAGCACCAGGAGGCAGATTTTTACCAGGGTCCCAGTCTGGGATCTGTGGAATCCCTGAAATTGTGTATGTGATTATTATACATGCATAGAAAGATAGCTCTGTGGGATATTTGCTGTTGGCTGAACAAGTAAAAAAAAACCAGCCGAACTGCTGTCTACATAGAGAGTGCAGTTCTGGCTGTGTATGAAGGTAGTGTCTGTGAACCAAGTGCGGTGGCACATGCCTGGCAATCCCAGCTCTTAGGAAACTGAGGCAGGAGACCTTCACCCACTGTGCTTAGAAAGATGTAGAAATGGTGAGAGGGGCAGCATGCAAACAGGCCATGCAGGATGCCTGCAGAGAGAAACCTTTCTTCTGGGTTAATAAAAGAGAAGAGAAAAGGAGAAAGTTGAAGCCATTTTGCCGGAAGCCATTTTGAGGCTTCATCCTGTTGGCAGTGTTACTGAAGACTGAGTGTGATGGTTTATATATGCTCGGCCCAGGGAGTAGCACTCTTTGAAGGTGTGGCCCTGTTGGGGTAGGTGTATTGCTGTAGGGGTGGGCTTTAAGACCCTCATCCTAGCTGCCTGGAAGCCAGTCTTTTCTTAGCAGCCTTCTGATGAAGGTGTAGGACTCTCAGCTCCTCCTGCACCATGCCTGCCTGGATGCTGCCATTTTTCTGCCTTGATAATGGTCCAAACCTATAAGCTAGCCCCAATTAAATGTTGTCCTTATAAGAGTTGCCTTGGTCATGGTATCTGTTCACAGCAGCAAAACCCTAACTAAGACACTGGGTAAGTCATGCTTGGCCAGCTTGCAGTGAGTGTTGCTGTGGTGTAGAAGATGAGTGAGCTGAGGAAGGGCCAAAGTGACAACTTGATTATGTCCACTGCTCCACTGCTGTGGTCTGAATGTTCTGGAAACTGCATGGCAATTCAGGACTCCACTGTGGACTGCTGCTTGTATGCATACATAGATGCATACAATGGTTGAAACAATGCCCCTTCACTTTTAGGCATGAACAGGGGAGGCGGGTTCACTCTTTACATGAGAATCAAGCTGGCCTCGTGGTTGCTCCCTGAGAAGATGAATGACCTGGCTCCTGTGTTACCATCTGTTGTCAAGGGAGCTCTGGGGACCAGGACTGATAGTCTGTGTCTTACTGCAGACTGCAGGGAACTGGAACACAAAGGTGCTCAAATGGGATCCTTTCTGTGTTGTTCCCTGACCAAATGAGACATGTGCTGCAAGCCTGTTCTGAGGCAGACTAATAAACATGTACCAGGCTATACCCCAAGACTCCAGGCTATACCCCAAGACTCCAGACTGTTCCCCAAGATTGGGTTTTATGATGGTGTTTGCGCTGCTATTTATAAGCTTATATTTCCACTCAATCCACGGGGGCAGATGTACACATACACACACACACACCCATATTTTTATTTACTTTGAGACAAGGTTTTGCTCTGGAGCCCAGGCTGGCTTAGAACTCTATATAGTGTAGACTTCAGGTTTGCAGTTATTCTCCTGCTTCAGCCTCTTGCTGAGATTACAGGTAGCACCATCACTCCTCCTGGCAAGAAGCTTTCTCAGGAGTGTTCCTGTTTGGGAACAAGGCTTAGCTGTAAGCCTGCCCCGCTCCTGCCATTTTGCTCTAGCCCAGTCTCTTCCTGTGGCCTCCGGAATGATAAAGCTGGGTTGGCTGAGGGCCTGACCAGAGTCTAAGTTCTTGTAAGTTTGTTCAGTATTATTTCTTTTGTTCAGTGCCCTTCCCCTTTGAAGACAGTCTGGATAGGTTTGTCATTGTTGACTGGGATCCTCTGTCTTGGTCTGCCGGGTGCTAGAATTATAGGGGTGGAATCCTAGACCCAGCCTTTGTCTAGGGATAAGATGAGCCAGCGTGATTCTTGCAGTGAGGGCCACTTCAGCAAGGCTCGCTTCAGAAGACCTAAGAAATTTTCATCACTGCTGTTGGCTCTGCGCTTCCTGTCAGACTGTTCCAGATGTTTCTCCTTCCCTACTTGACAACAGCCCTTCTAGGTAGGCATTACGTGGCATGCCTGAGGCCAAGGTTGCAGAAGAGCCAAATCTGGACCCGCCCAGTTCTTTTCAGCACAGCCTGTGTGGCCTGGGCTGCTGCTTTTGGCCTTTGCTGACCTATGATTATTCAAAAGATGTAGCCCATGCTGGGGGGAATCTTCCTTGTTCCTCCACTTAATTTCCATACGTTGGAGGGGTGGGGGTGGACCTTGGAATGGAACCTAGGACCTCACCCATGCTAGGCAAGCAACATCC
>JADRCH010000054.1:3111729-3127765 GCA_019843965.1 Rhynchomys soricoides | reverse complement strand
GCCACCACTGCCCAGCTGTCTCAGTCTCTTAAATTCTGGCATAACAGGTCCGCACCTCCATACCCCTAGCAGATAGATGCACTTTTCACTTATAATTGCCTTGTTTCCTAATGAGGTTCTAATGCCCTCAGAACTTTAGAACTGAATGCCTTTGAACCTGAGCTCTCTCCTTTTATGGATTAGGAAACCAAGGCTCAGAGAGAAAAAAGGAAGAGGGCCTTTGGGTTTATTCTTTGCTGTCTGGATGCCCACCGCTTACTGCCTTGCAGAGAACAGGTGCTTGTAAGCACTGTGCCCAGCCCCTGCAGCCAGGGAAGTGGTCCTCAGGACTGCTCCACTCTGGCTCTCTTTTCTACATGCATCTGAGTAAGTGCAGGATGCTAGCTGGGCAAGGTTCTTTCCACTCCCCCACCTTCTGAATAAGATGAAGATCCAAGGCTATAGTTTGGTACAAACCAGGCAGCCAGTGTTCTGACCTCCGACATTCACCTGGTAGTTGTGACAGAGTGAGAGTAACATAGCAAGAAATACGTGGTTTGATTTTTTTTTTTTTTTTTAAGGGAAATTAAACAAGATAACTGGAAAGTATCGCTGTCTCCATACAAAGTACAGGTGTGGTAGTTAACGGTAGTGACTTCTGCTGTTCCCTCAAGATTTGCTTGGGGATAAAATTGCACAGGATGTGACATTTTAGTCACATATAGTGGTTTAGCTATAACCACGGGCAGGCCCTCTGTATTTTCCTTCTTTTCTTCCAAAGTCTTAGCTCTTGCATGGCAGCCATCAGTTCTCCTCCATGATGGGTGCCTTTGCAATCAAGGAGTGTCTTGTCTTTACAATTCAAAGGTAGCTAGGCAGCAGCTCCCTGGAACAGTACTTGTCTCTGGGGCCTTGCCTCTGGGCAGCAGAGGGATTCCCACCTTCCCATCTAATCTGTGAGTTTGCTTCGTTCTTTTTGTTTTTCTTTTGACCCACATTTCGGCCAGTTACAAAGATGTCAATCCAGTCCACTCTGACATCCTCTGCTCTGGCCTCTGCAAAGGGTTTCCAGGCTGGCTTTGCATCCCTAGCTGGGAATGACTTGTCAGTTTGCCTCATTCTGTGAGGCTGCAGGGTGGACATGGGGGTTGAGGTTTTTTTGAAAGGAGACATTTTCTTTATCTTAAACAAAAACTGTTATCTTTGTTCCCGAAATTCAGCAAAACTCCTGAGGGGAAGGGTTTGCCCTGGTGACCCCAAGTATTATCTTAGAGGTCAGAGCAGCCAAAGCTACTCTCTTGTCCCTGGCCTAAGGCTAGTGTCTGGGCACTGAGTCAGAGGAGGAGGCGAGGGGAGAGGGGGAGGAAATAGCGCCACCAGCTGTTGCTAAAAACAGCAGCATCCACTGGTCCACAAACACCCTCTTTAGACCACAATAATGTCAGGGGGCATAGCAGGTGGTGCTGGTCTTCCTTTCCCTATGTATGGCTCCTCTCTCCCTTTGTTGGGTCTTTTGAGGGCAGCTTATAACCATCAGGAAATTTGCCCATCTTTGCGGAGCCAGGAGCCCCTTTCCTCCATGTTAAGGTTGGCCCCATTAAGAACATTTTTCCTTTTTTAGCATCAGTTTCCCAACAGATGGATAGAGAAACATTCGTGTACGTGAAAAAAGGCCAGCAGGAGACCTGCTACTGCAAGCCCCATCCCTTAGCTCTTAGACCTTAGGGATGCCGTAGCAGACAGAAGAGTCTTGGTCTCCACTGGACCTTTTGGCTACATAGTAGGTAGAAGACAAAATGGGAGCCCTCACCCTGAGCCAGGTCCCTGGGGTTGTCTGGTGCTGAGAAGCCATCACTTCCATACTGTTCAGATTGTCTTCCGTGAGATGCCTCAATGCCCACGGCTTTTCCCCGGCCATCCTTCAGTGCCAGCCTGTACTAGTTCAGCCTAACACAACTGCATGCTGTTTGCTCCTGTTTGGGGAAGCTGTTCTCAGGGCTGGACCTCTCCCTGTTAGCTAGCGACTGCTTTGCTCATAACTCTGGGCCTTCTTAAAGTCTCCCAAGCCCACCCCGAGGCCTCCCTTTTCTGTTTCCACGCTCAAAGCTCCAAATGACAGGAAGGGTACCCAGGAGACTTATTCCAGACAGATTTCGCCCAGGAAACCTGAGGGGAGGAAGCAAATGAAATCATATTTCTTCATCCTCCCCTTACCAGGAGAAAGAAGAAACACAAAGTATATCTGTGGAGGAGGAAAGCTCCTCCCTGCCTGTCTGCCTCTCTGTGAAAACAACAGGCCATTCCGCCCTGGGCACTGTGGGGGCGGGGTGCTGGGTAAGGACACGAGGAAGAAGGAAAGCCGATAAGATAAGCCCTGGCACATCTAGGTCACCAGGCTGCTGCCAGCCACCTGTGTGATTGGTCACCTTGAAACTGACAGGGGGATGGACTTTGGTTCAGGGCTAGACTGGCTGACTTCCCCAGCCTTGGTTTATTCAGTAAACATTTATTGAGCACCATTAGGTGCCAGGTCATGTGCTAGGTATTCAGGCTCCTGTATGTCTCTGGCTAGTGTGGATCCCAGGCTTGCAAACAGTGCTAAAAAAAGAAATGACTTCATTCAAAAAAAAAAAAACAAAACAAAACTGAGCTGGCAAAGAGAGGGGAGGTAGGGGGTGAGAATGGGGAGACTGTCTCTGGGAGGGAGGGGCTCTCTGAGTCTGGAGCCTCTCTTCTTTGGGTTGAAGCCAAGGGTCTACAAGACTTTCTGTAAAGACCAGATAGTAAATATTAGGCTTTGCTGAGCCTATCGTCTTAATGGCCAACCTCTGTGGTACTGGAGAAGACATCAACAATTGGCGTCAGAGCTCCACCAGAACTTCATTTACAAACATGAGTGGCCCTGGTCTTCCAGGCCTTGCTAGTGCCTGGGGTAGATGTTTGAGATGGCCAGTGTTGGGGAAAGTGGCCGCACAGGGCTTCAACAGGGATCCCCAGTTGGCATGGCATGGATAGTGTAGGGATTGAGGCAACTGTATGGAAAATTCCATTCCTCTGGCTGGACTTTTTCCCCACCATTGGGTTAAGTTGGTGACCAAGCCAGCTTAAACAGGCTCCTCATTCTAACTGGAAAGCGTTGTGCGGCCCTATTGGGTAAAGAGTCAGTGGTGCCATTTTCAAAATCCTAAATTGAAAGGTTATATCACTTCTGCTTGAGGCCTGGCTTTGCACTAAGTTTTCATTGATATATTGGACAAGTCTCTGAACCTCCCTGACTACTAAGCAGTCAGTGAACACTGCTGGATGCAGCTCTAAGCTGTTGAGGTAGCCAGAATATATTTAGTGCCTGTAGACAGCTTATGTTCTGGTGCAAATGACAAATAGCTAGGTTGTTATAAGATAGGCTGAAACACATGGGCTCTGATTGTTCTGTGTACTGCATAGTTGTGGGTTCTATGGCTGTGTGCATAAGGCAGGAGTCCACTCTGAGTGGAGTGTGTCTTAGAGTCATGCCTGGAGAACCACAGGTAAGGCAGGTGGTAGCAGAGCCTGTTTCAGAAGCAGGGGGTCTGCAGGTGTGGGTCACAGAGTGTGAGGAGTTTAGACTCAATTTTGTGTGCTATAGGGAACCACTAAATGGCTTTGAGGGAGGTAACAATTCAGTTTGGCTAGAAATGGACCAGAATATTATAGTGTGGCCCATGTCCGGAAAAATCTGACTTCCTTTCAGCTTCTGTAAACTGTTAGCCTAGGCCTTTGAGTTGACTAACATTGCTGATCACAGACAGCAGTTAATGTGCTATGGCTTCTTATGATCAATAGTAATCAGGCTCGATCATCCTCTGACAATGCCATCAGCTAAACAGCAGTCAGGTAAATCATTTGCCAACTACAGGCCATGGCAGACCTTTATAAATGCTCCCTGTGTGGCCTGGAGGCTCTTAGGGCCTGAACCCAATATCCCTAACGTCTTGAGTTTAGGTTGCTTGAATGATTAAAAGCTGTCCATGGTAGCCCACACTTGGAGGCTTCTTCTGTTACTTTAAAAAAGAAATGACATCACCCGTTTATGTATGTGCACACAGTGAGTTTGCCTGTGTAAGAGTAAGTAGAAGGAGACGTAGAGCCTTGGTAATCTGGAAAGGCTGGCCAGCTGCGAACCCCCTGATGTCTCCACCATCTTTACCTTCTCCCACCCACACCTCCTGCCAACCACCATCGCTGGGGTTACAGGTGGACACTGCCATGCCCAGGTTTTCTGTGGGTACAGAGCAGCTGCTTATCACCGAATGGTCTCCTTAGTCCATATACAGCTTTGTAGAGACAAGGTCTTACTATATAGCCTAGGCAGGCCCTGAACTTACCCTGCCTCTACCTCCAGAGTGCTGGGATTACAGGTGCGGATGAGCAGGCCTGGCTCTGTTTATTTATCTTAGGCCATTTATTTTTTTCCTCTCTCTCTCTGTGTGAGGGGTGAAGTATGTATATATTTGGGTGTGCCTGCTGCATCCCATGTGGATGTCAGAGGACAGTCTGGATCCTTGGTTTTCTTTTTCTACCACATGTGCCCTGAAACTCAGGTGATCAGACTTATGGCAAGCACCATCTCACTACCTGCACCCCATTTCCCCCACCCTACTTCTTTTTAAAAATAGGGTTTTTTGTTTGGTTTGTTTTTGTTTGGTTTTGGCTCAGATCCACAGCACAGGAGAGGATAGAGAGGATGATCATCTGCAGGAGTAGACAGTTACCTTTCTTAAATTGTTTGCTGATTAACTCTCTTCTTAACAGAAACTAGACTAGAAGAGGAAAAGGACAGTCAAGTCAGCAGGGTTTGGGAGCCTTAATTAACTGTGGTCCAACTAGGTCAGGGGGGTGACCTTTGGATTGCTCCTCCCAGGCCCCACATGTATACTTCAGCTCACTGGAGCAGAGTTCCCCCATTAGTGAGGGGTTAGGATTCCAGCACCCAGCCAAGAGAGACTGTTTCTGTAAAGCACAGGGCTGCCTATTCATTTCCTTTCTCCCTGGCGCTCTGGTCCAGCCAGTGCTGCTGTTTCCCCAAAGCCCAGTCTCCTGTTTCACACCTCAGGCTGAGGTCCTGCAGCCACCAAATGGCTCTTTCTCATCTTACCTTTCCTACTTGCTGCTCACTGATAGATAAGCTCCTGAGAGGAGGGAAGGGGGGTGGTGGAGAGGTGGCTACCCAACCCCCATAGACTTCTTTGTCCATGGGCACAGTGCTCTGAAGCTCCACAGTGCTGTGTTGGGTAGAGTGGTGGTGACTCGCAGCTTAGCTGCAGGCCTCAGCTGGCAGATGGAACCTGGCTTGGCTGCGGCCCAGTTGTGTATATGCTGAAGCTTTACCTCAGGGTAGAAATTGGAGGCTGAAGTTTGAGTCAAGAGACAAGGCAACTTGGTGTGGTTCTTGAACACAGTGGTTCTCTGAACCAGACTCTGTTTCTGTAAAAGCTGCCCTAGTCATGCCACATTCACTGTCCAGTTCCCTGGGCCAGACTGAACTGAGACACTCCTGTGGCTGGAACAGGAGGGAGAAGCCAGTGGGCAGATGTTAGATAGGCCTGCTGCAGTATAGCCTGGGTCCTTGGTAGTGGAGGTGAAGCCTCTTCCCTTTCTCTACCCTTTCCCATGTTCTGAGTAACGAATTCAGTTTCTGCCCGGCGGCATGGGTTTTAATTTACCTTTCTGATGAGACAAGTGTTTGTAGTAAATAAAGAGGGTAGCAATGAGGAGTCTGCACAGGTCACGTCTCAGGCCTGCTTTGGAGAATAACCGTGTACTCCTGGGTCAAGATTCTCCATTACCCAGTACCTAGGACCTGGTTATAGAGATCACCAAGTTATCTAGTAGAGTCGTAACCCAGTCAGCCTCAAGACTCTTTCTTTCCCAGGCAGTAATTCGTCACCCATGGCTATCAAAGAATGACCTTGTAGGTCCGGGCCAGAATGGCAGAATCCAAGAACTGGGCCTCCATGTCTGAGTTGCTCTTGAGTATCCTGAGACTGTTTTTAAATGTGTATGGAAAGGTGGCAATTAAATGTTTGTCTCGGAATAACCCCAGCCTCTGTGCTCTCTCAGGAGCCCGAGCCTAGGGAAGATGATTAAAAATAGATCTGAGGAGCACTTCCTGCCCGGCAGATGGCTGACAGCAAATGCTAGGGCTCGTGGCTGACCTTTCTTCTGAAATCTGCTCTGTGTTTCCATGATGCTAATTGAGTCCCTTGCTAGACCTAATCAGGGGCTCTGTCACTAACATGTAAAACACCAGGGCTTACTGTCCTAGCTCAGCAACATGAAAGTGCTGCAGTTTGTATGGAAACACCCACTCCTTGGTCCAACTAGCCAGTCCTTGTTTAAAAACTAACAGGCTGTGCTTTCAGATTGACTGCCCCTCTCTGTTAGATATCAACACTTGTACAACCCCATCAGCGATGGAAGTACACACAATACACCAGGCTCACAGACCAACATACGGATGGCTGAAAGGGATCAAAGAAAAAGCCTCTTTGGGGTCTAAGAGTGGCCCAGGCCCCACGCCTTTCCTCACCCAAAAAAAAATGCATGTAGTAACTGCCTTCATAGTCCCCGGGGGTTACAAGATGGCCCAGCAGCTAAAGGTGCCTGCTGCCAACTCAGATGGTTTTCATCCCCACCACCTGTAGAGTAGGAGGAGGAAGCTGGTTTCTGGAAATTGTCCCCTGTCCTCCTTATGTACACACATTCACAAAATAAATGAATACATGTGAAAAATTAATGTCCCATTGGTATAAAATTGTGGGAAATATAAAGGGGGGGTCTCCATTTTGCCCACAAATCCCCGTCCTGGTAGCCTCGGGTGGTTGAGGTGAGATCACCTGGTCCAGGATGCCTGGGCTTCCGAGTTCATAGCAAGATGCTGTCATAATTGTCCTGACACCTGTTTGGATCAGTCACCTGTGGGCAGGGTAGGTTGCTGGCTTCTGACTTTGGTGGCTTCTTATCTTAGGCTTAATTCTTTTTTCCTTCCCAAAGAAAGCCCTCTCCTGTGGACAGACAATGCTCCGTCCCTCTCCAAGCCAGCCATCTTCTAAGCTTTCTCTAACAACCATGGGGCGTTAGAATGTCGTCTCCTGCTTGGCCAGATTGTAATAAGCACCTTCAGGACAGACAGCTAGCTGAAACCCTCCATGGGACCCAGCTTCAAATAAAGAGCGCCAGTATGCTGTTCATGTGACCGACATGCTGGTTCTGAGCCCCTCCTTCCCTCCCTGGTCATTTAGACATCCTCAGTTCTTTATTTGTCTTTTGACTAGGAAATGATCTTCCATTGCCTGATAATTGAGTGTTGGCTAAGAAAGTTGAACACCAGATTGTATGGCAGGAATTTTAGTTTCCTTCAGATGAAGGTTGAGAGCCCTAAGGAAGGGATTATCAGTTAGGCCAGACAGTGAGCAGCAAAGACACAAGGAGGAAGTTCACAAACATGCAGGAAGGTCTAACTTCAGAGTCAGGGCAGCTGTCTTTAGAGAATATGGGCTCAGAAGGTTTGCCCTGTCAGCTCCTGCAGTTCACAGGTTAATGCAGTGGTCAGACACCATCCTCTGTAGAGGCAGGTTGTGGAGCCTTTCCTGGCTTGAGTAGGAGTAGATCAGATGGTTATTTTGATCCAGCTATGTTCTATTTCTGGGGAGCCAGAAATACCAGGAGTCTTTGTGTATATAGCTTTTCCCTTTAGCAAGCATTTAGGTGTTCTACCTGGTTTCCGCAGTCCACACTGAGACTCGCACAGGGACCCTCCCCTCCTCCACATCCTCCTTTCTTCTGTGCTGAGATATGATCTCAATATGTAGCTCTGGCTGTCCTTGAACTCACTATGTGATGAGGTGTAGTGCTCACAGAGATCCACCTGAACTCCAGGCTTTTTTTTTTTTTTTTCTCCTTAATTTAGGCTGGCCTGGAGTTTACTGCATTGCCAAGCTGGTTTTGGATTTGTGGGACTCCTTTTGCTTTAGCGTCTCCTCCCAAATGTTGATCATGATCTTTTTAAGTAACGTATCTGAGTTCAACACTGTATCATTCAACTCCCCTAAACCCAGTTTCTAAAGAAAGGTATGTGAATGTTGAAGCTGGAGGTGGGAATATGCTGACAATGGTCTAAGCTGGGCAGCTGCCACTGCAGGAGAGAACATTTTTATCTGCCTCTTTAGTTTGAATGACTAACCTGAAGCACAATTACAACCAAGTAAAGCCTTGGTTGATTGGCATCTCCAGGAGGAGAAGGAGGTATTGAGCGTTGAGGATGGAAAGCCCAGTTGTGCGTAGAAAGTGAAGAGAATGACTGAAGGGAAGTGGGCATTGTCCTCCCAGGGTACAGAGGAGGGACATTTGAATTCATGACCAAGTGCTAGAACCACGAACTAAGTCTCTCTTGCCTAAGCACAGTCATGTGTCAGTAGAATGTACTGAGAAATTTGTCCTAGAAGATTTCAGCCTTGAAATCAGGGTACTTACACAATGCTTAGAGAACTGCCTCCTCCCGACACAGACACACAGATACACACACAGACACACCGTGAGAGAGAGAGAGAGAAGAGAGATACAGACCACACAGACACACCCATACAGACCACACAGACACAGACATAGACACATACACAAAGACAGATACACATATTTTGAGACAGGAATTTATTTTATTATCTGGCTGTGGATGGCCTGGAACTAGCCACGTAGACCAGGCTATCCTAGAACTATCTATCTGCCTCTGCTGTTCAGGTTCTGGGATTAAAAGTATGTGCCAGCCAAACTGCTGAGTGTGTAGACCATAGGTGCTTGAAGCAGCCAAGAACTTCAAATAGACAGCCCAAAGAATTAAAGTAGCAAAGGATCCGAGGCTGGAAAATTCAGGCAGTTCTGAGAGAAAAGGGCTCACTCAGCTCATTTGAGGAATTTGGCAGTGTAGGATCAATCGGCCGTAACATGGGCTGACTCAGAAGGTCGTGAGTTTGCTCTAAAAGGTGTTGAGATTTGGTTGCGATTCAGGCAAGAACCATGTGGGTCTATGAAATAAACAAGATAAAGTCCTATGTGTTTGAAGGGCTTCCAGGACCCTGGGCACAGCCCACTACATGGACTTTCAAGGGACCGTCGTTGTCACTGGAGCATTTGCTGTACAAGTCCCAAACAGTCTTCTAATCCTTCTTTGCCAAGGAAAGGATTTTTAAGGAGCTAAAAAGCTAACAGCTAACTTCTTAGCTTTGAATTATTTATTTCCAGTGTTGTGCAGCAATCACTCAGTAGTGAGCTGGAAAAGCTGTTTCTCGTCCAGGGCGCAGAACATTCCCTGGGTGGTCCTCAGTTAGCTTTAAACACTGCAGGCCCATAAATCAAGTTATTGTTTTCTTTTTCGTTTACTCAGAGTGAACCAACTCTGAACTGGTTCACTGTAACAAAACTCATAGGAAGCTGATTGGTAAGTCAGAATTGGAATCCATTAGTTCACAGTGATGTGCTTAATCCCGAAGGCGTGAACTCTGTGCTGTCTTCCTTGAAGGTAAACTCACTTGAGCGAGATAATTAAATTTGTACCATTAAGTAAATATGGCATAAGAGCAGAGGCATTTGACTAGCCTATGAGATTTCACCAGTTCTGACAGATTGACCCATCCCTCTTCGTTAAAGAGACATCTTTCCCCAGTGAACACCTGCTAGGGAAATCTTGGGACTTGATGTCAGAAGCCATAGGCTTACATCCTGACCTTGACCTACACAAGCTGTGGGAAGCTGGGAGGTTCCTGCCGGCTCTGGGCTTTCCTTAAACTCTTGTTTGGAAGTGAAATCTCTAATGTGAGCTGTAGCCTGTAACTCTGGAGCCTGATAGTACATTTGTGTGAGTCCCTTCTTTTGGATGTCATGTATACTTGTTACTCTTATCTTAATTCTCTGGGTTTTTGAGCCAGTTGTCGGAGCCTCTCATGTGCCATTTGATCCTTGGCTCTTTCTTATTTATTTACCACTTTGTTTTCTGTATCTGTAAAGTGGGTGGGTGGGTTTAATTTAATTTCCTCATCATGTTGTTTAGAGGATTGTGTTCAGATCACAATCTGAATCATACCTGGCATATAGTAAGAACCATATCAGCATGAGCCATAACTGTTATGTTCAGCCTTCTCCCCACTCCCCTGACCCCTGTTTTTTTCAAGATTTGCTACATTTTAACTCACTGTGTGGTTCTCTCTACCGAGTGACCTGGGACGTGAACTCCTCATCAGACTTAGCGAACCCTCTTGCCACCCCCCTTTGGTCCTTATAGTGAGGACCACTTCAGCCTCATGTATTATGAACTCTCCCCAATTTCACTGCAGAGGTTGCTAAAAAGATTTAGAAAGCATGGTTTATTCCTTTGTTTGTTTGCTATTTTTGTTTTGTTTTCTGTAGAGCATGTGGCTTTAGCCTTGGAAAGTGCTGGAAGCTTACTCTTAGGAGTCTATTGGTTCTTCACAGTTATCCCTAGGACTCTAAGGATATTTCATTAGCAAGCCCCCCATGGACTTCAGAAGTAGTGCAGACTGAAATATAAGTCAGCAGATATTTTTATATTGTTTGACATATTTTAAATATTGATATTGGTTATGAATATTGATATTTTTACCTCGAGCATAGTATCTTTAGATAATAGCAACTCTGAATTATCTTCAAAGGCCCCGTGGCTTTGAGCTCCAACATGAATACTCTCTTAAAAGTTTTTGGTTTTTAGCTGGGCAGTGGTCACACATGACTTTAACTTAATCCTAGCACTTGGGAGGCAGAATGATTTCTGAGTTCAAGGCCAGCCTGGTCTACAGAGTGAGTTCCAGGACAGCCAAAGTTATACAGAGAAACCCTGTATTGAAAAAGAAAAAAAAAAAAAGAAAAGAAAAAAGTTTTTGGTTTTATATTTGAATTGCAAAGGGCCCAGTGGCTGGCTGCAATTACATCATTCCACCACCCCCAGTGGCCAGTTCAGAAAAGGTCACTTTCCTAAGCAGGCCTTGTGAGGGTGACTCGCCAGCCTTTGTCCTAGGGGACAGGGTGTGTGATTTTGGGCGTCCTCTACTCTATGAAGCTAGAGACTGAGCATTTGCCAGTCCTTATTTCTCTGTGGGGATAGGGAGGGACGGAGGACCACTTCGAGCTGGCAACATCTGTCTTCTTGACTAGACTGACTGGTTATGTTTACATGGGGATTTACCACCCAAACCCACTGCCACAGACTGGGAAGCTTAGCCTGCCCTTAGTTCACCAAGTCTATCTGAGGCCCTAGGACAATTGAGGAAGGAGGCTGTGGGGTCTAAGCTCAAAGGAGATTTGGAAGGAGTCTGTTGTGAGCTCCCTAAATGCTATATCCATGTGTAAGGAGGCGCTTATTAAGACCTTTCTATGAAGCAGGCTGCATACACACATACCTGCACTCAATTATCACAACATCCATCTTGTCTAGTATATCATGGAGTAGGTACTGTTTTCAAAACCCTCCTGCATATGAATGCCCGAGGCTCAGGAGTGACTTACCCAGGGATGTGCAGTTAGCAAGAGCTGGTCCAAGGCTACCTAGGCACCAAAGCTGCCAGCATCCTCTTTAGTAAACACCAGGCAGACAAAGCTATGAGCAGGGGTATCACCTGTCCTCAGGCCCAGCCTTGAAACTACGGGCCACATGGCTCAACAGGACTAGGTGTGGGGTAGGTCTCAACATCGAGAGGCATAGATCCCAGACTCTGCCTTTCAGCAATGGATGGAAGCAACCAAGGCCCCGAATCCTCCTGTGTACAGCAGATATTTCTTCCTTTAGAACCAGTCCCTTCTGCCCAACCTTCTGTGTGCTTAAAGACTGTGAGGGTAAATGAGACTCTTAGGCCAAAGGCATGGAGGAGGGACCTCCAGGAGACCATCTTACAGGAGTTCCTTTCCTTCTGTTTGACAGAGACTCCCTATTATTGTAACTCTGGGTCACATGGCATATCGACCAGGAGGCAGTTCTTCTGCCTCAGCTTCCAGGGTGCTGGGATGGCAGGCACAGTCACCTGCCAGGCTTATCACCACTGAGGTTTCTAGTTCCCTATGTGAAAGTTTTGGGTAAATCATGAAGATACACAAATGGCTTTATTTTATCCCAGTCTTTCTGGTGACCTATGTCCCATTGTAGAAATCACAGTCAGGAAATTCCTTTATAATTAACCCGTCTCCCTAGTTTCCATGTGAGTCCGTTTCCTTTGGTTCTTATTGTCGAGACGATGGGAGAAGTCCCCTGCATTAATCCTTGCTCTTAGCTTGTGTTCTAATTCTGGGAGTTTCTAGCATTGTTCACAATTCCCCAGTCTTCCACCTCTCCATATACCTCAAGGATGAGGTCCAGGCAGGATCTAGTGCTATTTACTTGGGGTCCAGCCCTTTGCAGTGACACTAGAAAACCCCATAGACATTAATGATAGACAGAGAAAAGAATGAGACTGAATAATAGGAAAGTGGCTGACCTGACCCTTTCTCATAATGCACCACATCTGTTTCCTGCTGGGCCAGGGGTGGCGCCAGCCAAAATTCCAAGGGAAAAGATCTTAACTAATCCTCCTTTGTCCCTCTACCCAAACACTGCCATCCTGATGAGATGCTCTACCCACCTTCAGGGCCTTGTGTAGCTCTATAGGGGTAGAAATGAGCCTGGCTACCAGAGGCTGAGGCAAGAGAAAGGCTGATTGATTGTACAACCTGTGACTGTGCAAAGATCCACTGAATATTATATTAAGACACATTTCCATCCTTTTATGTCTTAAGCACTTTTGAGTCAGAATCTCCTATTCTATCCCAGGCTGGTCTCAAACTCACTAACCTCATTCTCCTTTTTTATGAAGACACTTGAGTTTCAAAGAGGGGAAGCTTCACCTTTTGTCATTCTAAGAGAGAGGTTGGAGAAAGATTGAGTTGTCAAAAGCACTTGGTGCTCTTGGGGTGGACCTGGATTTGACTTCCAGTGCCCCCATGATGGAGCACAGCCATCCATAACTTTGGTTCATGGGGATCTGATGCTCTCTTCTAACCTCTGGGCACCAGGCACACACATGATGCACTTGTACAAACCTGTATAAAACACTTGGACACACTTAAAAATTATTTTTTTTTTAAGACCAAAAAAATCAGTTAACAAAGAAAAAGGGGCTGGAGGGATTGAGTCTGCTTTTCATCTCTTCCTCAGGCTCCTGAGAAGCCTTCAGTGAGACAGAAACTTTCTGATTTGGCTCACCTTGTTCTGCTCACTGTTCTAAACGGCCTTGTGAAACATGCGTGATTTCTATTCACAGATGTAAAAGAAGAGCCAAGAGATGCTCAAGTGGGCTCTGCACTGTCAGATTTGGAGCCTGTATCTTCTGGGGTGACAAGCACCTCATACCTCAGGTGATGAAGGTCCATTCCCAGAGGTCACACCTGCTTTCCACACCTCTGCATTCGCTAACCTGTTTATTTTACTCATTTTGAGACAGGGGCTTGCTATCTAGCCTACACTGGCCTCGAACCTGCATTCCTAGTTAACAAATGTGTACCACCAAACCAGGCTGCAGCAGTTCTACTTTAAAAAGGAATCGCTGCCTTCTAGGCTCCCAACAAGGCCAGAAATGAGTGGTTTTGGCTACCAAACAGGAAACTCAGAGCCCTTTCCGTTTCTTTGAGCTGGCTGGAAGGGCTGGGCCTGCAAATGGTACTGTACTATAAAGGAGAGGAGTCTTGCATGGCTTGAAAGAAAAGGAAACAAAACCAAAAAACCTCCTGCCTGCACACCAGCCTTGGTTGACACACAACATGGAAAAGAACTGCCTTGTTGCCAGGCAGTAATGACAGCAAACAAATGTGTCTGACAGTCTGTTCAGCATCTCCTGTCTGAATTCTGTTTGCTTCATTTCAGTTGCTTCCTTAGCTCCCGTTCGGCTTCCCCACCTCAGCACCACCCCCACCCAAGGGAGCACCAGGCTGTGCCAGGTTGTGCTGGGCTAGGCTGGGCCCCACAGGATACAGTGACCCAGCCGGGCTATTCTCGTCTATTTGCAAGAAGCCTGTTGTTCTCAGTGTCTGTTTTTCTCATCATAAATGTTGAGTTGGCAGGGTCCCCAGGGTAGTGGAAGCCACTGTAGAAGAGCGTCCAGACTTCTGCCTCAAAAAAAAAAAAGCATCTGGCTATGAGTGCTGACGAAATGGGGCAGCAGATGCTGCATCTGTGGGCTTACCTGAGCAAGTGTTCCCACCAGGACAGCACCCTTGGCAGGACTAGGACTTCTACCAGCAGACTCACCACACATGCCCAGAGGGACTATCCTGGCATACCTGGGAGCCACCTTTGAGCCTAAGAAGATTGTTTTCTTTGCCCATCCATCCTCCCCTCTGCGCCTGCTCTCTAGGAATTTTTAATCTGTGTCAGCCTGGCAGTAGTTACTCCTAGGCAGTGTGCTGAAGCAGATGGCATCCCCAGTGCAAGTGACCTTTCAGCACTCATGTATCCATTTAATGTATACATGCATGGATTCCCTGAATGTACTGCTATAAAGCCTATACATTGTGGACATAAGAATATCATATGGGGCTGGAGAGATGGCTCAGTGGTTAAGAGAACTGGTTGCTCCTCCAGAGGTCAATTCCCAAGTTCAATTCCCAGCAACCTCATGGTAGCTCACACTCCAGTGCCTCTTCTGGTGTGCAGACATACAGGCAGACAAAATATCTGTATATATAAGTAAACTTTAAAAAAATTTTTTTATTGCTTTAATTTATAGCACTTTTCATATTATTGACAATTTTATCATTTAGCCATTTTATACATAAATATATAAAATTTTATACATTGGTATGTGACACCACACCAAGCTCTGGTCATTCTTCAAACACAAAAACACAGAAAAAGGTAGGATACTGTTGCCTGCTATAATCTCGGCACCCAAGAGCTGGAGACAGGAGGAGGACAGCTATTTAGTAGGCAGTTTATGGTAAGCCTGGGTTTTATGTACATGAAACCCTGGCACAAAAGAAAGAAGTGGAATAAACTGGCTTTAATACAGCATGGGTAATTTTTTAAAGAACTATACTAGAGGCCAGAGGTAATGGCTCTGCAGTTAAGAACATTTGCTGCTCTTAGGAGGACCTGGTTCAGTTCCCAGCACCCACATCACATGGCTCACAACCATCTATAACTCTAGCTCCATGAGATCAACACCTTCTGGCCTCTGGGCACCAACTTAGATACAGATACATAAAGTTTGTAAATACTTCTGAGGAAAAAGTCTAACAAGAAAATTACATGCATGAGTAACAGAAAGCAGGAGCCATAACTGAGAAAGTGACACAGAGCAGAGGGAATGGTAGGTAGACTTGGAGGCCCACGGAAATCTTGGGGTAGGGTGAATAATCAGTACCCTCTGCCCTTTTTATTTTGCCTTACTATGTTACCACTGCTAGCCTGGAACACTCTTATGTAGGCCAGGTTGGCCCCACTAACTGAGAGCTGGCCAGAGGCCATGTGGCACATGTCTTTGATCCTACCCAAATGCACATCTGTCCATAATCAGTTTTTACAGATAGATGCTAAGTGATATTCCTGAGATCATAGTGTAAAAGCATTTTTTCTTTGTTTGTTTGTTTTTTGAGACAGGGTTTTTCTGTGTAACCCTGGCTGTCCTGGAACTCACTCTGTAGACCAGGCTGGCCTCGAACTCAGAAATCTGCCTGCCTCTGCCTCCTGAGTGCCAGAATTAAAGGCGTGCGCCACCACTGCCCAGCAGTGTAAATGCATTTGGTAGCTTGTTATTCTGCAGGGGGCTGTAACATACTTTGTATTTCTAGAATACATGGAGAAAGAAGCAATGATATTGGGGAATAACACCACTGAGTTCCAGATGGGAATCTCTTGCTGTCTAGTGTGGTGGTTCATGCCTTATCCCAGGCACAGGCAGCCAGTTCAGCCTACCCAGTGAGTTCCAGGCCAAGCAGGGATAACACACACACACACACACACACACACACACACACACACACACACACA
>JADRCH010000054.1:3086313-3105132 GCA_019843965.1 Rhynchomys soricoides | reverse complement strand
CCTTTGCTCAGGGAATACCTAGCTATATACTACAAGTCTTTTTAAAAAAAAAAAAAAATTAGGGTGGGGGTTAATCCTAGGTAGTTGCTTTAAAACTAAAGATGGTGAGCCGGGCAGTGGTGGCACACGCCTTTAATCCCAGCACTTGGGAGGCAGAGGCAGGCGGATTTCTGAGTTCGAGACTAGCCTGGTCTACAGAGTGAGTTCCAGGACATCCAGGGCTACACAGAGAAACCCTGTCTCGAAAAGCCAAAAAAAAAAAAAACAAAAACAAAAACAAAAAAACAAACTAAAGATGGTGACATGCAGAAACTGGATCTGTGGTGCCCTGGAATCCTCATGGAGAAGAGAAAGAAGACCAGTGTGCCACTGTTTGTCCTAGGAGCGGGGTCTTTGAACTACAAGTTTGGGGGTGGGACCAAAACTCATCCGGCTTCCCTTTGTGAAACCGAAAGTGCTTCTTATGACCATTCTTAGCTCCACTCTTGGCTTCTCTACCTAACACTTAGCAGTATTAGCAAGTCCACAGTCGAGTGGCAGAGACTCATGCACCCAACACCTCTGCTCAGTTTCTTCTTTTATTTTTCTCACCAAATGATTGACTCAGCATAACCAAAGACCTCATCCCTTCACTCCACATGGGTTAAGGGAATGGGAAGTTGATTGGGTGAACTTGGGCAGGGATAGGCAAGGAGAAAGGGAAGGCCAGAAGGTCTGTACCTCAGCTGCCAGCTACCTTCATTTTGAATTGAAGTCTAGCTGACCAGCTCTTGTTCCATCTGCCCTGTGCCACTGTGGGGATGGGTCTGTGGCCACCCTGGAATACATCCACCCCACCTCCATATCTCCCCCAGGCTGCTGATGAGTAAATCAACATGAGTCAAGTTTAGCCAAGCTTGATGCTCACAAGCTCTCAGCTGGACCTGGCTGAGTTCCACCCCAGCTCCTATGACAGATCATCATGTAGATAAAGTAAAAATCTTAGCTGGAGGATCAATGTGTACAAAAGAGGTGTCCCCTTTATAATAAGATTTCCAAGTATATATCTATACGGTCACTTGTGAAATATACTTTTGTAAATAATATTTAATTTTTTAAAATAATATATTTGGTGCTGTATTCTCAGATCCCCTGAGAGCACTTTTATTTTCAATTCTATGGCTTCCTCTGTTTCTTGGAGTATATCTTAAGGGAAAGAATAATCAAGATACTTTTTTTTTCTTTAAGGATCTGTCACTATAAAATGGATTGAGGCTTTAAAACATTTTTTGCAGTTTTCTGTTTGCATTTTTACCCAGTAAAACAGACTGGTAAATTACCAGGTTGTGAACTGATACTTTCTTGCCTAGTATTGGCTAGAAAAGAAACTTAGTAACAACTTAAGTCTAATTACTGTAGTTGGGAGAACTTCCAAGAAATTGGAATAGACTGTGTGTGTGTGTTTCATTTTTCTGTTTCCTTTCCTACTGAGGACACTATGAACTACAGTTTACACCGTGGGCACAGAGTTTTCCCTCTCTGGTTTCCATGTGTGAGTGGACCAACAACCAGAAGCAAGATTTTCTTTCCCTGAGTGTGGAGCTGTGGCCAGTTCCTCTTCCTCTGTGTGTTCAGCTTCTACAACCAGTGAAGCAAATCTATGAAGATAAGCCAGAGCAAAGTCTGTGCTTCTGAGATGGGAGCAGGTCAGCCTCACATCCCAGGGCTCTGGTTGTTCTAGAAGCCATGTCATATTAGATGTTAACTAGTTCAGGTTAGAAGGAGATTAATAACAAAATAGCTTTTTTTTTTTTTTTTTTTAAGGTCATTGCTTGGGGTTCAGGCAGAGGCTGGCAAATCAAATCTTGAACACAACTTTTATATTAAAAAAAAATCTGCCTCAATAGAAATGCTAGTTCTATGACTGGGAAAGATTGTTTTAAATTGTGATTGATTAATAAAGTTACTATACAGTCATGAAAAGTACCAGAAAGGCATTGTCCTCCTGGGGTTAGATCTGTCCAGTGTCTTACAGTGGTTTGGTGAGAACAGGAGTCAGTTTCCTCGTCCCAGCCTGTAGAGACTGTGCACCATGGATTTGTCTGTGTTTACAAATTGTGTTGGGTTTGGGATTGCTTCTGTTGTCTTTTCTTTTTTTCCTTTCTTGGGTGGGAATCTTTTTCCCAGGTCACTTTGCTTCAATAACAAAGGCAATTGTTTTGTCTTCACCTCCTTCCGGTATTTGAACATAATGATTCAGTATTAGTAAGAAGTGCATTGTTTCTGTCATTGCTGATCTGTGTTGGTGCTCATTTGAAAAAATAAAGTTTTCAAATACTAACTTTTGGGAGACAGTCTGTTTTCTTTTGATATAATGTGTGTGTGTGTTAACCTTTAATGTTTATTATTGGGGATCCTGCACGAGGCCATATGTCTAACCCTGGGTACAGACTTGTTAGATGATACCATAAAGGACATTTCCCCTAAGGATAGCAAGCCAGTTAATGAACAAATCTCGGGTCTCCTGTTCATCTGCACATTTCTCCTGGCTTTAGCTATCAGAAGTGTAAAATGACCTTTACCCAGTTATCTCTGCCATGACCCATCTTCTAAGAGTCTAAAAGCTTTTCTGATGACATCATTGTCTTTGAATATAAGATTGCATTAGGAGGAAGACCTGCTGACAGTGAGTGATAAATACATGTTATAATATGAATAAAAATCAAATCTTGTTCAAGTATTGATATTACAAGTGCTAACAAATATATTTTACAAGCATACAATCTTGAATAACCAGTCACTTGAAAGTACAGTAATATGCACTTATATGTACTGGTGCCTTTTTAAGAATAAACATACTAGAATCCGTGCCTTATTGCAGACTAGGCTAGGCAGGGACTCTGCTGAGCTAGATCTCCAGCACATGCTCTGTATTTTAAATTACTTCAGAGGACTGGACATGGTGGCACACACCTTTAGTCCCAGCACTCAGGATCTCTGAGTTTGAGGCCTGTCTGGTCTACAAAGAATTCCAGGAAAGATAGAGCTACATAGAGAAATCCTGTTTAAAAACATACACATACATCCACACAGACACACACACACACACACACACTTGCTTCCCGGGACTTCCCACCTATCGCCTGGGCCCAGCTGCCATTGTCTTTATCTTGTCATTGAGCACATTATCTCCTTCCTGTGACCTGTTTTGCTTCAGTAGACCTTCCTGTTTACCTTTTGTGAACAGAAATGAGAACCGTACAGCAGCCAGCCAGTCCCAGACCAGTCAGCTGGACCCTCGTTCTAACCTCTTGCCTCCTAAGGTAGCTATCCAGGTGCTGAGGCTGGAAGGGGAGAGCACAAGTGCCTGGGTCTCTGCCTGACCTGTGAGGCTTCTGGCTTTGCTTGCAGAATCTTGGGCAGGGTTCTAAAGCTCAGGCACTGCTTTACACCACCCTGGGAAATCTCACCATCCTACAGGAAAGCAATAACAATTTGATTGCCCACATTTCTTTAAACTGATGGGTCAGCAAGCAACCCATGACTCTTGACTCCAAGACTCTTCTTGTTTTTGTGTTTTTTTAAAGACTTATTTATCTTATAAAGTATACTGTCTTCAGCCACACCAGAAGAGGGCATCAGATCCATTACAGACGGTTGTGAGCCACCATGTGGTTGCTGGGAATTGAACTCAAGACCTCTGGAAGAGCAGTCAGTGCTCTTAACCCCTGAGCTGTCTCTACAGCCCTCTAACTCTTGTGTTTTCCCTATGCTGTGGTTCAAGGTGGGTTTCGGTGGGTTATTTTTTTAGATTTATTTATTTTACCTTATGTGAATAAATGTTTGCTCGCCTGCGTGTTATTTGTGCCCTTTGGACCCTGGGAACTGAGATAACTGGGATAAATGTCCCTTGCCATGTAGGTGCTAGGACTGAACCTGTGTCCTCTGCAGGAGCAAGTACTCTTAACTGCTGAGCCTGTTTTAAGACAGGCTTTCCTTATGTCAGCTTGGGTAGCTTCTGTAAGACCTGCCAGGAGGGCAGCATGAGATGCTGTCTCAAAATACAAAAAACAAAATGAAACAAACAACAAAAACAAAACTTAAGTAGAGGTGGTGGTGGCACATGCCTTTAAGCTTGGGAGGCAGAGGCAAATGGATCTCTCTGTGTTCGAGGCCAGCCTGGTCTACAAGAGTTCCAGGACATTTGAGGCTACACAGAGAAAACTGTCTCAAGAAACCAAAACTACAAGACAGCTTCTAAAGCCATCGTGTGTAGCACCAGCCCTCCATGACACCTTTGACAGATCTCACACCCAAAATGTCATCATTGTTCCCTTTTCTCCCTCCCCTCCAGCTCTTCCTCCTTAATCTTCAGCAAAATCAAAAGTGCTTAACTTTTAGAATCTCCAAGTCTAGGGGCTAGGGATGCAGCCCTGCAGAAATGTATGACCAGCAAGTAGCAGCCCAGGAGTTTGGTTCCCAGCACCCGAATAAACATGCTGGAGAATGACAAGTGGTAAGATTGGCCTTGGAGACAGGCTGAGTTTGAGTCCTGCATCTGGCTTTTTTTTTTTTTTTTTTTTTTAGGACTGTTGATTGGTTTTTGTTGTTGTTGTTTTGTTTCATTTGGCTTTGTTTGGTTTGGTTTTTCGAGACAGGGTTTCTCTGTGTAACAGCCTTGGCTGTCCTGGAACTCGATTTGTAGTCCAGGCTGGCCTTGTACTCACAAGATCCACCTTCCTCTGCCTCCCTAATGCTGGGATTAAGTAATTAATGCACGTGTAACTGCTGCCTGGCTGACTGTTGATTGTTTTATTGTTTTTGGAGAGAAAAAAAATGTTGCTTTCCCTTAAGAATGACTGATATTTAACCCAACATTTCAGCATATGAAAGTGACTAAGATATCTCAATATCTGGCAATCCGAAGGTGCCAGACTCTTGCTGACCAAGCCAAGAAACTGATTTTGAGCATAACAGCCAGTTCCATCAAAGTAGCTTACAGGTGCCCTTATGGTTGGACCTATTGGATTCCCTCCTAGGCTGGGGTGGGGAAGGTCATGAGATCCACCCCTGAGATTGCAGCCACTCCTTCCTACACTATCTGTAATCCCTTCCAGGCTATCTGTAATCCTGCCTACACCTCTGGTGGTCTCAAGGTCTGGAAGGTTGGATAAAGTGTAGGTTAACTGAGTGAATGACATCTATGCAGCACTTGGAAGAGAGACTTTTCGATGATGTGGCTGTTTGGGTGACCCACAGGGTGACCCCTCACCCATGCTTCTGTAAGTCAGTCCAGCAAACTCATTGGTTCCCGAAGTTGGATTTTGGTGTAGTGGTTACTTGGGTCTATCTTTGGAACTGTATTTGGCGGGTGGGAGGCAGATGTTTCTGTCTACCCAGAAGTTCACTAAACAACAGCCCCTATAATCCCAGCTGGAGGCAGGGCAGAGGTAAGGGGACTAAGCGTTCAAGGGCAGCATGGACTGTATACTGAGATTCTTATTCTTGAAACTACTTTTTTAAAAATTAAATGTCATATGTCACATGAAGAGATTTCTAATTTCCAAGTGATATGAGAATCATTTTAATAGAATAGCCAGAAAAGCTAATATTCTGAAGGTGCTTAGCAAATCATTTGAAATCCATGACAGAACAATTAAGTGTTGTTTTGGGGGGATTAGAATAGTGTTGATTTATCTCAAGTTCATGAACTCAGAATCACCTTGAGTGTAGTGGCAGAGGCCTAAATCACAGCACCTGGGAAATGGAGGCAGGGTGGGGGGAGGTAAAAGCCATTCTTTTGTGGCCAACCCACACTACATTCAAAGCAACAAACAAAAATCCCAGGACATACACAAAAGAAATCATCAGAGTCAGGTAAGAACATTGGCTCTGGTGTTCAGAGAAGGGTATACACATGTCATCTGACAGCATAGACATTTCTCTCTGAGAAAGCTACTGCAATCTGGGACTTAGATGCCAGCACTAAGCTGAGTTACTAAGAGATCAAATACAGGCCAGTCATCGGTGGCACACGCCTTTAATCCCAACACTTGGGAGGCAGAGGCAGGTAGAACTCTGAGTTCAAGGCCAGCCTGCTCTACAGAGTGAGTTCCAGGACTATGCAGAGAAAGTCTAAATAAATAAATAAATAAATAAATAAATAAATAAATAAATAAATCCAAAAGGGAGGTCAAATACAGTAATACCATGTAGTCCCTGTCACAAATAGACATTGGCATGTGTGTTCCTTTATGTGGTGTAATTCCAACTCACTATGAAGGGCAGTACTAGCAAGTAGGTGTAGCATTCATTCCTCTAACCTTGGGTCTACAAGGAGGCTAATAGCCACCCACAGGTTCCGGGCCTGCTAGAGTAGTGGCAGGAGGCTTGGACCTACCCAACCAGGCCTTTAGAATAGAGTGTGCACAGAAGAGCTGAGGGCACAGCTCCACAGTAGGGTGCTTACCCAGCATAAGCAAGACCTGGGTTCTATCCCAAGCACCATTAAGACCAAACCAATGACTTTAAAGAAGATGGAGGAGGGTGAGGCGCATCTGAAAATCCAGTCTTGATTCTGATGGGCACTACCTTTGGTGGTCTTCAGGAAGTCAAAATTGGCTCATTTCACTTGCACCACACTGGAGAAGCGAGATACTGTCAAACTTGACAATGCTGTCAAACATACTCCCGTAGCCTCCCCCGAGAACTCCAAACTTCTGGGCCACTTCTCCAGAGTGAAGCCATACAAGCAAAGCCACCAAGCTAAGGAATCAGAAATGCTTTGTTTATGGCCTTGATAAAGGAGTTTCTTGGTAAAAATTTGGTTTCCATCTGCTGAAGCAAAAATGCTTCTACAGAAAGTTCTTGAAATGTATTGTTATTCATCTTTTCCCAGCCCCACTCTTTGGAGCCTTAATAGAGTTTACAACATATTTGCAAAGGTGGAATGAGCTGTCCTTCATTAGCCTGGTATGTTCTGTTCCCACCCAGTCTCCAATGGACATAGAAGCTATTGTCTGAATTATGCTTCTGGCTGGTGGCACAGCTCTTTGTCAAATGTGATGTGTCTATGACCCAAACTGCTGCTAATCTAATAGAAAACCTTGCTTTAGCCTGGTCCAGTACCCAATCCTTTACTTCCCCAGCAGTTCGGAGCAGACTCCCTGCACCCACATCTTCTGGAGGCACTCAGGCTTGATATTGTTTCCATGGTGACAAGACATAGCCAATGTTCCGATTTCATTTCGTTTTAGATCTCATGATATTATAAAAGAAATTGTTTACCAAGGAGAATGCCAACCATCTGAGAGCAGAGACTACAGGAGAGGAAGAGCCATTGACCTTCTGGAGACTTCTTTGTAGGAAGGACCTGAGGGTGTTTCTGTTTAACAAAGGGTTGGGCAGTCATCCTAGAAAGAGCTGTGTTCCAGGGGACTGGCACAGAAACCGGTTGTGTCCAGAGCATCAAATACTTCTCTTGCTTTGGTGAAATCCTTGTTTAGCTTGAGAGAGGCTTGCCTCAGAAAGGGCGTGCATCAGACTGAAGAACCTATGCTGTGTTGAAGCCCCTTCCTGCCAGAGGGCTGGGGTCCCTGGGACTAATGTGGGTAAAAAGCAGGAGTTAAATGTCTAGGTTCTGAGCATAAATGGGCTAATTCCCCACTGAGGCTCAACCAATTCTATAAAAGTTGTGAAGACCAAGGCAAGGGGGGGGGGCATACAAGGTGCCTGGCAGGTCTGGGACACTGAGCCTAAAGTCCATTAGTGCTCAGGCAGTGGCGAGTGTAGACCTTGTGTGTGCCCATTGAAATGGAGAGACAATCGTGCAACTGTACAAAGAGAAGGATTATTAACATAATGGAAGATACCAGATAATGCTCTTTTTTTTTTCCTTTTTGCTATCAGTTCCTAAACAAGTTTGTCACTTCAATATTTTTTTTTCCTGTTTTGGTGAGGATGGTGTGACAAGGAACTGACAATGTGTCGGTATGACCATGTGACAAAAGCCAGTCTTCGGAGGACTAGAAGCCTATCCTTTCCTTGGCCTCATCTAAGGAATAGAGCATGGTGGGAAACAGAGAGAAATACAGGCCCACCTGAGGGGCGGGGCTACAGAGACCAAACCCCAGGCCTGGGTGCTTTGGCTCCATCCTCAACCCACTAGCTCACTACAACGATTTACCTTTCCTTAATAAATATCTCCATTTCTGTTCCAAATTTAACTTCAAAGGCATGGCTTTTTCTCCATCTCTCCTCATGGTAGCTACTGAGATTTCTCACCTAACCCATTCTAGACTTTTCTTTTAAACTCTAATAAAATTGTCCTCGACCTTCCTTTTGAGTCTTTTTTTTTTTTTTAAATTAATAAGACTCAGAACTGAGGATGGAAAGATGGCTTAGAGATTAAGAGCACTCTTCTCTTGCAAAAGACCTGAGTTCCATTCCAAGCATTGCATCAATGTGGCAGCTCAGAACCACATAAACGTGTACATACATACATACGTACATACATACACACACACACACACACACACACACACGTACAGAATTATTTTTAAAAATCATTGTGTTTCTTTTCTTTTAAGAACCTTGGTTTCCCCAAGAACATTGGGCCTAGAACGCAGGGCCTTGTACATACGAGACAAGTACCACATACAGAGATATGTCCCTGTTCCTCTAACTCTGGCTTTTTGTTTTGTATTTAAGACACTCTCATGTAGCACAGATTGGCCTATAGATGTGCTCTCAAGGCTGGGATTGCTTGCAGATTTGTAGCCACCATAAACCAAGAATAAACAGTTCCAAGTCCCAGCACTGGGGTGTTTTCTTGGTTCCCTGTGGACACGTTCTCATAACAAGGATAGTGCAAACTTGCGCAGTAAAGAAAAGGCCAGAGTTGCCACAGCTATTACTGTTGGACCAGAGAGTACTGTTGTGGGCTAAGGCTGTAACTTACTATTAAAGCATATGCCTAAGTGCAGGTCCTAGATTCCACCTGCCCCCAACCCATGCCCCAAACATAAAGACAGTTGAAGAAAGGCTTTCTGGGACCTTGGTAGGCAGCCATCTTCTGAGTCCCAGAAGCTCTTGGCTGAGGTCTCTGGAATTGCCCTCTTTAAGTAAGTGGCATTTATTGTCTGTGTCCCTCTGTAGAACTCCTAAGGAAGCAGGGGCACAGACTTTTCATCCCTAAAGGTTTAATCCCCAGAACTGCCTAAATTGGGCATGCTTTTGTGTACTTGTAATTCCAGCATTGGGGAAGTAGAGGCAGGATCATCAGAAGTTCAGGGTCATCCTTAGCTACTTAGAATTTGAGGCCAGCCTGAGCTACATGAGATCCTGTCTCAAACAAACAACAGTACAGTTCTCTTGAGTGGGTAAAGGCCATGTTTGAGCATGGTAGACCAGAGTTCTCCTACTGACCATACTTACAGCCCCAAATGTAGCCATCTTTATTTAAGAGATAGGGTTTCACACTCTAATCCAGGCTAGTCCAGACCTCACTGTGTAGCCCCACCTGACCTTGGATTCAGGGCAATCTTTCTGCTTTAGCCCCTAGAATGTTGAGATTATAGGCATGAGCCATCGTCTCTGGTTCCATATGTAGCCTTCTCAGTTGGCTTTCTTTTGCCTAGTATAATGCTTGAAAGATTCATGGACCAATAACTTCCTTTTTTATTGCTGAATAGCATGACATTGTATGGACACACCACAGTGTACCCTCCATGAATGGATATTTGTGCAGTTTCCAGTTTTCAACTGTTATGAAAAAGCTGTGTAAACATTTATGGATGGTTTTTCTGAATAAATATATATAGAGAGACCCAGCCTTAGATAAGTGTCTTTGTCCCATTTTCTTACTTCAGGTCAACAATGCTTTTTGTTTTCTGAATTCCCTGTGTCAGTCCAAGCAAAATGTACAAGAGACAGCGGGGGCCCTACGGGTTGAAATGTTGAAGACATTAGATGAGCTGCTGCCTGGTGGGCAGTATCCTCTGAGTTTCCCATTCCACCTGGGTCCATTTTCTCCAAAGCCCCGGGTGACCCAGCATGAAGGTGGATGAGAAGGCTGTTGAAATAAAGCACCTACATTTGAGAACTAGATTCCAAACGTCTGGTTCCAAAAATGACGGTGACACAATGGGGTCAAGTGGAGCTGTCAGAAAATAACTAATAGCAATAGTTCACAGGTGGGGTGCACAGCTCCGTGGCCATGGCCGCACACCATGAACCTGTGTGTTAGTCTTCACATTTGCCCTCAAGGCAGGCCCATTGCCAACTCAGTTTTCTTCCTTTCTTTGTCCCTTTGATTTTTATTGTCTATTAGGCTCTCACATAGCCCAGGTTAGCCTTAAAGTCACTATGTAGCTGAAGCTGGGATTATGGGCAAGTACTACCATGCCAGGCCTTAATTCTCTATGTATGTAGAACAAAAAGACGTATGTTGGAACTTAATTGCTATGTTGGGGCCACTGTCTCTGCTCCCCAGGCACTACCAGACGAGTCTGTCTGGTTCATCCTCTGTGAGATTTTGTTGGATCCTCACTAATAGTTGTGAATACTCTGGGTTGTCTAGAGGAAGAAACATGCATAAGTTTGTCTCCCAGCAATCCCAGTTCATTGAACAAGCATCAGCACCCTCCCAGGCTTACTAGGTTTGATATCTAGTGACATATCAGTTGTTTCTTTCTGTCACCCAGCCCTCACTCACATCTGACTCATTTGCAAGACGGGCAGTTTCGCCATCTCCAACTACCCAAGCTTTACCCCTAGCCCTGCTCTGTGGGTTTTGTTTCTTTCCAGTGCTCTAGGTTAGAACGCAAAGGATCCTATGCATGATAGACATACACCTACCCCCTGCTCTAACCTGAGCTGTAGTAGTCTAAGCAACCAGTTTCCCCACTTCCTGTCAGGCCCCTTCTGGTACATTCCCAACAGTCCTGATTTCATCTTTTCAGAGCATAAACAAGAGCTCAGCTCATCACTCCTTTGTGATTTGCATCAAAACCAAACTCCTCAAGACCATATAGAGTCTAAAGCAAAGCCCCGCAACGCCCAACCACACAGACCTTGAGTCTGAGTCTTCAACACACCCAGCTTACCTGGGGACTTTGCACAGAGGTCTTTGATGCAGAGGATGGTCTTTCACAACTGGACTCAGATGTCAAATCCTTCAGCAGACATTGTGTGGTCACTCCACATCTCCCCTTCGTCCTCCAGTAACGCTTTGTCTATTCACCTGAGTTTGTTTTCTTCCTCTCACCTGTCTCTAGTTCTTCCCCCTTCCTCCCTCCTTCCTCCTCCTCTTCCTTCTCTTCTCCCCTCTCACCCTCTCTTCTCCTTCCTCCCTTTTCCCTTCTCTCTCTAGATGGTTTACAGAATGGCACCTCTGTGTTTGGTCACCTCTATGTCCCATGTGCCTTGCACATAGTAAGTGGCCCATAATTTGATTGACTGACTAGGTAGAGAGCTACATTGAACATGGTTCTACTAGGGCGGTGCTGCTGATGGCTGCCTGCTGAACTGGAAAGGATGCCAATCAACCAGTATTCCCTTAGGCCTCCCCTTTCCTTCGCTCTAAATCAGACACTCTGTCACCATCATTACTTCCTCTCAATAGCGTCACTTGTCATGGCTTTCAATTAATTCACTTGATAATTCTCATGCTCATTGTCCAGGGCATAGACTTTTTTTTTTTTTTAATTCATTATCTTGTGTTAAGAGCTTGGAACAGGTGTTGGCCACAGTGGCTCACACCTTTAATCCCAGCACTCGAGGAGACAGAGGCAGGTGAATCCCTTTGAGTTTGAAGCCAGCCCGATCTCCATAGAGAGTTCCAAGCCAGTCAGGGTGACATAAGGAGACCCTGGCTCAAAACAAAACAAGAATACCATCTGTTAGAATGATCGAACACATGTTCGAGTGACTAGTCCTCTCCTGATTGAACAAGTGCTGGAGTGCTGTTCCCTCGTGGGCAGTCTTTGTGGCATGCAAATAAATTCCAGTGTGTAGCTCACCATTTGCTTGCAGGTGAATACAGGCTAGGGTTAACATAAAGGACAGGTGCAGAAAGGAAATATGGACCGTTTCTCTATGAGGTGTCGAAGTATTGCCCTTTTGCCTATGAAGGAGAGGGGGAATTCTAAGCTGACCCTTTTAGACAGAGTCGGTATAATCCCTTGCTGGCCAGGAACTTGCTCTATACCTCATGCTGGCTTCCCACTCAAAGAGCTCCACCTGCCTCTGCCTTGTAAGTGCTGGGTTTCAAGCCGTGGACCACTGTACCCAGCCTGGCCTGCTATTATGGAAAGGAGCCCCAGTCAAGTTGGAACCAGTCTCTCCTCTCCTGCCCTTGCCCTAGTCAGTGCCAGACTAGAGGCTGCACATAGGGGTTGGGGGCAGGTCATGCTGGGGCTTGTCCCACTTCGCTCTGCCAAGACCTCTGGCTGTCAAGCATAAGCCAGCTTTTGGCAAGCAAGAAGGAAGTGAGCTGAGCCAGAGCAAGCACAGTCTCCCAGCCCCCTCCCAGACAGGTGAAGGAGTTTGAAGAGAAGAGCCAACTGGTACTGCATGAAAGAGACCATTATTATCATCAAATACTGGGGTTTTGGCAGGGCAGATCTCTTAGCAGGTCGAAAGTATTATCCTGATATTTTGTTTCTCCTTTGGCCTTCCTGATAGGAGAGTTTCCCCGAGGCCTGGTTGATCTGGTACTTCAAAGGAAAACCTTGAAAATAGAGGAACATTCTGTGTTGGTATCAATGGAAGCTCTTAGCTTACCTGCTTTGTGTGTGCCAGTCTGTATGAGCATGTGTGCAAGCATGTAGGGTGTGTGTGTGTGCTTAAACATTGGATCCTATCTCCAGCTTTCAGCTTGCCTGGCTTTACTGGGAAGACACTAGATGAGGGTTAAGCATTTTAAAACATGGGTTTTGGTGGAGTTGAATGTGACCAAAGCACCCCATCCCATCCAGATCATCAGAGCTCCTGTAAATAGGTCACCTTATTACTGCAGAGGCTGAGAAAGGATGACCTTGGTAGAAACTAACTCCAGTTTGGTACAGGACTGGACATCCAGGGTGGCTGAGGAATCTGCATGGTAGATATGCTGGCAGCCATGCTTTCTCAGAGGTGCCCGGAAATATCTGGGAGTAGGATGACAAGCCGAATGCCTATCTCTTTCTCCGAACCAGGATCAGATCCCCAGGGTGGATACCCCTTAGCAGTAGTTTTGTCTTTTTAGTTCCCAACATCAATGGCAGACTGGGAGAACTAAGCCACAGCCTCCCCTGGAGTCAGGGCTGCAGCATGTGATCTCTGCAGGCCCCTGGCAACCCAACTCAGGAAGGGCTCTGCTTCCCCGCTTGAGATGTATTATTAAACCGTAATCATACTGTGAGTGGAGTCAGCCGAAGCAGTGGCTATTAATAGGGAGGTGAAGAAAGCTGAGTCAGAAGGAAGCTGACTTAGGCTGGCAGCAGAGCTGGGCCACCTTGGCCTACAATCCTTTGCAAGAGGTCAGAGGATGGGACAGATCTGAGCTCATTTCCCTCCTGGGCACTGTCAGCACTATCTGGATTTCTCAATTTGGGAAACAGAAAACCAGGAGTGGTCCTGAACAAAGGGCCTTTTATTTGTCTCACCCTGGCCCCTGGGGAGTCTCAGAGCCCTGTATACAAACAGCTGGAGTTGCTGTGACTCAGCACCAACTTTTCTCTCCTTGTCATAGGTCGATGGGGCTTGGAAAGGGGCTCTATTTCTCTGGCCTCTTTTGGCCAGGCAGTCAGTGCTGATCCAGCCCTTTAGCTGGCAGCGCTCCCCAGAGGCTGAAACATCTGAGCAGGGTGATTCTGTTTCTGGTTTGGTGACAAGGCTTAGGGGTGTGGTTGTCAGAGGTAGGTGGGAGTGGAAAGGTTAGGACCACTGGGGACCTTAAAGTGTGGGGACACGATATCCTCTGTAACTTGTCTAATGTACTGCACTTCCCCAGACCTCGGTCATGTCAGCATCATCATGCACTTGGAAGCAGGAGAGATCCCTAAATTAGGCCCAGAGGGTCATGGGAGACTTGCAATGGTTTCTAGAGCCAGACTTCTGTTTTCCAGGCCATAACTGGAAGTCTGGCTCAGGAGAATGTTCTCATCAGACACAACAAGTAGTATCAACACCCTCTCCCCTGAGAGGTAAATGGTGCTGTGACTTAGTGATGAAGATACAGTGACACTGAGGGAGAGAAACCAGGTCACAGCTAGCAGCCTCTGGACTTAAGGCTTACCCTTGCCATTTGTAAATCTCCCACCCAGACAGCTGTTGTCTCTGACTTTTGATTCTGTATACTCACCCTGAGGCCATGGATGTGTGTGTGTGTGTGTGTGTTTGTGTGTGTGTGTGTTTGTGTGTGTGTGTGTGTGTGTTTGTGTGTGTGTGTGTGTGTGTGTGTGTGTGTGTGTGTGTGATGAGATCTTCTAAAGATGTCCAGAAGAAATTCTTTTCATTGGTCAGGTATGTTTCCCCAAACTGGAATACTCATTTTGGTTCCTGGGTCACTGAAGGAGATCTCTTCTCCTGTTCCCTAAACTGTTGATTAAATAAATATTCACTGGATTCCAGCTCTGGGTAACCTGGAGACTTGGAGATTATAGAGCAATTTAATACCATTGGTCAGGCTGGGGGGTGTGGTAGGATTTGTGTGCATGCTCAGCAAGTGCTCCACCACCAAGCTACATCCCAGCCTCCTTTTGCTTGCTTATTTATTTATTTATTTACTTATTTATTTATTGACCCACTTTCTCTAAGTTGCTCTTGAGGCTGGTCTTGACTCACTCTGCTGCCCAAGTGGGCCTCAAGCCTTGACAATGGCTAACATACAGGCCAGCCCCTCAGCTGATTCAGCTGGTCTAGTGTGAGTTTTTTGTTGTTGTTGTTGTTTTTTCCTGCAGGTTTCTAACACATCTTAATATGATAAGAATAATCCACAAATTACTGGCATGGTGGCACCAGCCCATAAGTCTTGCACTTGGGAGGCAGAAGCAGGAGGATCAGAAGTTTCAAGGTCACTTTCAGATACTTAGTGAGTTAGAGGTCAGCCTGGGCTACATGAGACCCCATCTTAAGCAAACAGATATCCACATGTGTCCGCCTCTTTAGAGTTACCCAGATATGGTCACTGTGTGCTTAGATGTGTTAATAGAATAACGTCTTTGTTTTTTAATCTGAGTTAAAGTCCCAGTACAGGGGCCTGGAGAGATTGCTCAGTGGCTTAGAGCACCATCTGCTTTTCCAGAGCACATGGGTTCAATCCCCAGCATCCTCACAATTGACATGGTTGCTCACAGCCATCGGTACATCTAGTTCCAGGCATACACATGGTACACAGAAAGACAGCAGGCAAACACTCATACACCTAAAAATGATAAAATTAATTTAAAAAAAATTCTCAGCACAGGGGGAAGAAAGACATCTCAAGGTGTCATACAGGTCAACTTTCAAACCCAAAAGAGATTCCATGACCCTGGGTACAGGTCCCAACCTCTAGTGATACACAAGGGTTTTCAGCCCACAGCCCTCAGATGATACCAGACCCTGCTTAAGGGAACATGTTCATCTCATTATAGCCCTTACCATGCCTGCAAAGAGCCTGAGGAAAACAGATACCCCCCACCCCCTTGTTTTGAAAGGCAAATGGCCTCAGAACAATCAACCGGGCAGTAGAGACATCCAGGCCCAGCTGGCTGCCTTCTCTCACTGTGGTCAAAGCTAATAATTCTCACACTGTACCTGAACTAGGTCACCCACAGGTCTGTGCTGAGGATGGACCTGGCTGTCAGAGGAGGACATTGCCAGACTAGTTCTTGGGGTGATCTCCTAGGGAGGCCATACAAAGGGGTATGTTTCACCTCTGTGTGGGATTGTCTCTCTTCTTCCGGAGAAGTGACCGTTTTCAGATCTGTGGGTGGAAAAGAAAATCTTCTCTTCCCAAAATAATCTCTTTCTGCAGTTTGAAGCCTGGGGTTTGAAGCCGGACCAGGCTGCTAGCACTATTTTTACCCAACTCACAGTTCGGGGTGTAAACAGCAACTCTGACTGTGTTTTCCTCTCCCCCAGCAGCTGACAATGGGGTCAACCTCTTTGAGGCAGAAGTGTCCTGGTATTTTTGCACAGATAAAGACAGGACAGAGTTTACCATGGACCAGATGATGATTCCTGGATCATGGGGGTCAGTGTACAAACACAGAGACATCACCATGACTGTATTATCTCTGCCATAAACACCAGGCCACATGACAGCCTCTGTGCTGAGGCTGATTTAAAGGTGCACAGGCAGGAGGGTCACAAGGGAAAAGGCAGGTCCATAAAGCCCCTGAGAACTCTGAGGTTCCTGGAGCTCAGACCGTGACCCTCACTCCCACTTGCTCAGTCCAGCACCTTCTCCCGGGTTGCTTCACTGTAAGGCGAGTTTGCCTCACAGCCACGAGATCAGGAGCTGAGGAAAGCAAGCGTTTACTCCAAATGTAGAAGGACTCTAAAAATCAAAGTCACCTAGTTCACCAGAGAATGGAGACCCACAGCTTTCTGTGATAGTGTCACTCTGAGGCCACAGAGGCGGGACCAGCTCCCTCCATGTCCCCAGTTGGCAGAGAGCACAAAGATCTAACCAGAATTCCTCGTCTTATGTCTGCCATGGGAGTGGGCGAGAGGTAAGTTCGGCCTCCCAGAGGGCATCCTGTTCATGAAATAAATAAACCAGGAAAGGTGAGATTGGCCCCAAGAGAGCTGGCAATTCCCTACTGCTTCCTCCTAGTCCATGGTTAGGCTTCCCTTGCTTTCCCCTGTAGCTATGCTTGTTACCCAATGCTATCCCTGGGGCTTTTTCTCTACAATAAGGAAGGAGTTATGACTCAGCAGGAAAGCCGGCTCTTGTTCATTATGAACAATGCACCCATTTCTTCATTTTTTAAGATTTTATTTTGGAATATTATCATTAATATTACCAATATACCTCAAAGCTAACTGAAACCCTGGAAGCTGTCACTGACCTACTGCCTCCAACTCTCAGATGCTGAGAATACTGGTGTGCACCACCACACTTGGTTACCAGCACCTTCCTGGCACTGCCATGGCTTCCTGGCTTCTTGAGCATTTCTCAAATACCATGTGCATACTCAGAGCTGTGCATCTAGGTGAAATGGTTCTAGTTTCAGATTCTTCTGGTAGATGGTTTTGTAGGAGGCATGGAAAAGAATTAGGGAGCAGGTAGGCAGCTGAGTAACACCCCCATCCCTCAGTCAGCTCTTTTGGAGGTCATGGTTTCAATTGATTCTGGGCAGCTGTTTATTGCAAAACTCCCTGCCAATTATTGATAGCTAAAGTGGCCTTGGACAGCTCTGGATGGGGCGGGAGATGGATGAGAAGATGGTTACCTGAGAGAAGAGAGGTTGAGAACATACTGTCTCTCTCTACCTGCTGTGTCCTAGATTTCCACTGTTAGCCTGGGCTCTCCCAGGACTGGGCACCAGAATCCAAATAGTGATATCCAGCCTGGTCTACAGTGAGACTCTCATAAACCATAGCCAGGGGCTAGGAAAATGTCTCTGAGTTAAAAGCCTTTGCTGCTCTTACAGAAGTCCAGAGTTTGACTCCCAGTGCCTATGTTAGGGCAGCTCCCAACGGCCTGAAACTCCAGTTCTAGGGGGTCAGACCCCCTCTTCTGGCCTCCACGGGTACCCCCATACACATGGCATAGATACACACAGACACACAGACATATATGCAAATAAAAATTAAAAAAACTAGGTCTGGCATGGTGGTATACACCTTTCTTTCCAGCCCTCAGGAGGCAGAGGCAGGTGAGTTCAAAGCCAGTCTGTTCTACATAACAAGTTCAAGGCCAGCCAGAGATACATAGTGTCTCAAAACCAAACCAAACAAAAGGGAAAACAGCATCAGCTAAACAAAAGGTAGCCATGTAGGGCTGTAACTCCACTGAGAGCCACTGACTCCTGGTAAACCCCTGAGTTAAATCCGCAGTACTGCAAAAGACAGGGAGCCGGTGAATGATAGCAGGAGATGTGGCTCAGTTACCTGCCTAGCATGTGAGTCTTATGTTTGAGCCCCCCGACAGCAGAAACCACGTGCAATAAATAGCACATGCCTGTTATCCCAGCAGCACTCAAGAAAGAGGTGGAAGCAGGGCTGTCAGGAATTCAAAGTCATTCTTAGCTTCATTGTGAGTCTGAGGCTAGCTAGCCTGAACTCCATAAATCCCTGTCTCAAAACAAAACCAAACCACCAGGTAGACCCCTAGAAAAAAGGAGCAGGGGAAAATGCCTTTCAGGGAACCAAAAGCACACGGCAGCCAGGCGTGCTGCCAGGCTAACCATTTGTTGTGAACTATGTTCATGTCCCAGTGTTGACACTGTAGAAAGTGGAACCTGCAACTCACTGCAATGCATGAATTTCCCAGAATCCATCCCGACGCACCTTCTCCTATTGGCTTTGGTTAAGCTTTGGTTCTGCTCTCCAGTGACTCACATGCATCGTGCTACTCTGAGATCATCTAGAAAGACATTGACAGTCTGTGTGGGAAGCATATGCTCTCCAGATGCCTTTGATAGGCATGGTGAGTGGGCACAAGGACTTTTGCCACCTAGTGCCCCTGGTTATGTAATTTTTTTTCATGAATTCTAGTTTCTAATGAATTCTGCTTTAAAAAAAAATTTTTTTTTTCCAACAGTCTTGCTACGTGGCCTTGGCTGGCCTGGAACTTACAGAGATCCACCTGCCTCTGCCTCCTGAGAACTGGGAATAAAATTGTGCACCTGTGTCTAGGCTCCCAAA
>JADRCH010000054.1:3065287-3077124 GCA_019843965.1 Rhynchomys soricoides | reverse complement strand
AAATGTGGTTGCTAGCAGTGCAGAAGCTGGAAATGTGGTTGCTAGCATGATTAGAAATCTTTCCAGGTGAGGCAGGGGTGGGAATTGAATGCCTACAATCTCAGCACTTGGGAGGTGGAGGCAGGAGGATCAGGCATTCAAGGTTGCCCACTGTGCAGCAAGTTCAAGGCAGCAGGAAATACTGAGACCTGCAGTGGGTTGGCTTGCATTTTAATGCTAATATTGGGCCCCCAAGAAGACACTGAGTGACCCTGCCCCCAAATTATTTCTGATTGGTAAATAAAGATGCCAACAGCCAATAGTTGGGCAGAAGACACATAGGTGGGATTATGTTTTGAAGGCTTGAGGTCTGAGGAAAGCCACGAGGAAGAAGAAGAGTGCAGGAGGAGGAAGGAGAAGCCACCATGAGTGAGTTAGGAGTCAAAAGAACATGGCCCTGGGGACTGGCCAACTGGAGTTAAGAGCAGCCCAGGTGAAACAGCAAGTAATAACTCCGAGTTATTGATAGCAAAGTGGATTCTAACAACATACAGAGTAGTATCTGCCCAGCTCTTGTGCTGTTTAAGGCTTATTGTACATATAGAGGCTGTATGTGTCTTTCACCTGGGAACTTAAGTAGAAACCTCCAGCCAGGATTTAATACACTGTACTACAGAGATCCTATCTCACCTTCTTTCCCCAAGGCCAGATATGGAGGCACACACTCTTAACCTCAGCACTCAGGAGGTAGAGGCAGGTGGATCTCTGTGAGCTCAAGGCCAGCCTAGTCTACGTAGGGATTCCAGGACAGTCAGGACTATACAAAGAGACCTGTTTAAAAAAACAACCAGTTAAACAAACAAACCAACACATACCTCAAACCAAGCCAACCAACTAAACAAACAAAAAGAACCAAGGTCTTCAAGGTGATTCACTAGAAGATGAGGGTTCAGATTCAAGGGAGAACAACTATAAAAATAAACAGAACCCAGGGTGGCTGACCAGGGTACAAAGGGGGGTGCAGGAGATGAACTGGGAGAGGTGGGCATCAGCTGGCTTTGTAGACCCCTGTGGCCTTCCTAGAGTTTGATCTTGCTGGGGTATAGCTGATGGTACTTACCTGACATTCACAATTCTCTAGTTCAATCCTCAATAAGAGAGGAAGGAAGAGAGAGAGAGAAGGAGGGAGGTTGGGGGGGGGGGCTCAAGCATCACAAGTGCAGAGGTCAGAGGACAACTTGGGGTGGGGCACGTCTCTCCTACCACATGGGTTTCAGGATCTATTTTCAGGGTTGGTGGCAGCACCTTTACCCACCAAGCCATCTGGCTGTGCTACATTTAAACACATTTTTAAATTTTATGAGGCTGGAGAGATGGCTCAGTGGTTAAGAGTACTTGCTGCTCTTCCATAGGATGCAGGTTCGATTCCCAGCCCCTTCATGGAGGCTCACAACCATCTGTAACTCCAGATCCAAGGGATCTGAAGCCCTCTCTAGCTTCCATGAACACTGCATGCATGTAATTCACAGACACACATATGGGTAAAACACTCATAAAATAAAATAAAGATTAAATTGTGTACACATTTTCCCATTTTTTTCTCCCTCTCTTACTTCATCCTGACCTTTGTTCCTTTCTGTTTGCATTTTCAAATCATAAGCAATCTGGCTTATACCTAGAGAGGATAAAGGCAGGGTTTTATTTATGGCTTGTTCATGCTTTGGTGTGGAGAAAAGTTAAGCATTGCAGATCCCCGACACCCTGTTCCCACTCATGATGGGGATCACACTGTGGTCCTTGGGCCTGTTAGCAAGGCAAGTGCTCTACTGTTCAGTTACATCTCCAGGCTTTAGGCTTTTAAGTCAGGGTCTCATAATGTAGCTCAGGCTGGCCTGAAAGTTGGCATTCCCAAGTACTGGGAATACAGGTGTAAACCCCCATCCTAGCTTGCAACCTGAGCTTTGGTGACAATAGGAGACAAAGGGAGAGGGTTCCAGAGATAATTCATATCACCCAGAGATCCTTCTCTCACCTCAAGCTGCCTGTGTTCTGATTTTAAAGGGAGCTGGGATCCCACAAGGGATGAACAGGGATCTTACTTGCAGAGAGGTCTAGACACACTGCTAACAATGGGGCTTCTGCATCAGCTGACTCAGCCTCATCTGGGAACTGGCTGCGCAGACAGAAATCTGCAGCCCGACCCTTAGTCTCTCACATCGGAGTCTGTGTTTTTAAGATATGTCAGAGTGACACCCATGCACATTGAGCTTGAAAAGCTCTGATCTACAAGATAGGAAACTGCCTGGCTGGTAAACTTTGTGTCACAGTATTGCAACCTGCAGGTTGTTTTGTGTGGCTGACTGACATATGATCTCTTTGTCAGCCTCTATGAGCACAAATTTATGACCTAAAGTAAACGCTACTCTTTTTCTTTTTTAATTTTTTAAAATCAGCACCAAGGATTGGATCCAAGGCCTTCGACATGCTAGGCAAGTACTCTGTCACTTAGCGACATGCCCAACCCTTTTAGATATTTTTATTTTGAGATAGGGTCTCACTAAGTTGTCCAGGCTAGCCTTGAACTCACTCTGTAGCCCAAGCGGGCCTTGAACTGATGGCCTCTGCCTCACAGAGTAGCTGGGATTGCAATAGGCCTGAGCTGCTGTCATACTACCTAATTTTTGGTTGCTCTTTTTAAAAATTTTGTTTTGTTTTTTTGAGACAGGGTCTGTCTATAGTCCTGCTATCCTGGAACTCAGTATATAGACCCGGCTGGCCTTGAATTCACAGAGATCCTCCTGCCTCTGCCTCCCCTTACAAGTACTGGGAGTAAAAGCGAGCACCATTATGCCCAGCTCTTTATACTTATTTTTAAGCTATGACTTTTGTGGGGCCAGAGGAGTCCAGAAAAGGGTGTTAGATTCCTGAAGCTTAAGTTACAAGTGGTTGTGACCAGCCTGATGTGAGTGCTAGGATCCAAATCCAGGTCCTCTGGAAGAGCAGTATGTGCTCTTAACCCTTCAGCCGCCTCAGTAGCAGTACCACTTCACTTTTGTTGGGTCTGTTTGTTTCGGGCGAGATCTTCCTACAATTGAGTCTACCTTCCAGCACACTGTGTCCTCAAAGCTGGCCTTGAATTCCTGATACTCTTGCCTCCTGAGTGCTGTGGTTATGGGCATGCAGTACCATGCCCAGCTCCAGAGCGCTGTCATCATCCTAAACTGCAGTACATAGTGACTGCCCATCAGCACTCCTGACCACGACCACACATTTAGTCTCTCTGAATTGGACAACTCCAGGTATCTGTGAACTCTTTGACACTTGCTTTTGTTTGGTTGGTTTTGGTTTTTCAAGACAGGGTTTCTCTGTATAGCCCTGGCTGTCCTGGAACTCACTCTGTAGACCAGGCTGGCCTTGAACTCAGAAATCGCCTGCCTCTGCCTTCCAAGTGCTGGCATCAAAGGCGTGCGCCACCACAGCACCTGTCTTCTTATTTTCCTCAATCTGTGTTGTAGCATTTTTTCCTTTCCTTGCATTTATTTCTTCTCATTCATGTCGTAGCAGAATCTCTCTCCTTTCTAAAGCCGAATGGTATTCTACAGTCTGCACCCACATCCATCCGAACATTTGAGTTTGTTTCTGCCTTTTGCCTGTTGTGGATAATGCTGCTACTGTACAAGTGCAAAGAGTTCCAACCCACCTTCTGTTCTGGAGACAGAGTCCTAATATGTTTTACAGCCTAGTCTAAAAAACTCATGGGTCCATCCTACCACCTGGATCCCCTTAGTAGCCAGGACTCCTATAGGCATACAGCACCTTACCCAGCTGAAGAATCACTGGGGGTTAGGGGTGAGATGGTGGCTACCTCTATAGCTCAGGATGGCTTTGAACTCAACTGTCGATTGCCCTGCCTCAGCCTCTTGAGCGCTGCAGTTATTGACCTGTGTCATCACTGAATTCTTTAACAACAATTTTTTGGTCTGGGCAGTGGTGGCGCACGCCTTTAATCCCAGCACTCAGGAGGCAGAGACAGGCGAATTTCTGAGTTCGAGGCCAGCCTGGTCTACAGAGTGAGTTCCAGGACAGCCAGGACTACACAGAGAAACCCTGTCTTGGGGGGGGAAAAAAAAAAAAGAACAACTATTTGCTGGGCATAGTGGCTCACACGTGAAACCCCAGCACTCAGGAGGTGGAGGATGGGAGGCCAAGAGTTCTAGGCCCACCTGAGCTAAATACAGGAGAGAAAGAGGAAAAGAAAGACTCTTCTTACAACCAGCATTGTTGACAGACACACAGTCCTCCCAGTTTATACACAATTATTATCTAGAACGCCGAATAAGCACAGAATCCTAGCTAGGGGATGCTCGCCTCGAATTTTTCTTTAATCTATCCAGTCTCTAGATGACTCTCATTAAGAAAAATGAATTTTCTGTTGTTGGGAGCAAACTGTCTTTTTCACTTAGTGTCTCTTTCCTAAAGGAGGGGCTTCAGACCCAGAGCTGGAGCCAAATCATTAATTCGTGAAATTCAAGAATTGATATGGTGATACCCTGTTCTTCCCTGATGCTATTCCTATCCACCCAAATTATCTCTGTGAATATAGGAACCTTCCCCAGCCCTCCACAGTGTGCTGGGAAGCTGGTGACAGGCAGTTTGCTGATAGGCTCCGACAGAGATGCACAGTTGGCTGCCCTGGGCCAGTGAGGCCTTCCTCCCTGCCAGTGTTGCTGGGCAGAAACCTATGTAGCGGTGAGGCCCAGGGCAGACAGGGCCCAGCAGTCTCCAAGCTCGCCCCACCCTGGTTTCATCCATTTCACAGAAGGGCAGGGCTCACCCAAAGGGAGGGGCAGCTGAGCTTATGTGTGACCCATTCTAACGCCTTGGGGGGGTGGGGAGAGCTCAATCAGTAAAGTGCACACTTTGCAAGTTTGAGCCCCCGAGTTAGGCTCTCCCAATGCCCGTGTAAAACCTAGTGCCTGTAATCACAGTGCTGGGAGGTGGAGGCAGAAGAGGAGAATCCCCGTGGCTTGCTGCAGCTTGCTGGCCAGTCTAACTGAATCAACGAGCTCCTGGTTCAGCAAGAGACCTTGTCTTAGAAAATAAGGTAGAGAGAGTTTGAGGTAGACATCTATCCATGTAACATCAATGCCTGGCTGCCACACACATGTCTGCACACAGGGACTTCACTGTGGGGAGAGAAGGGAGAAAAAAAAAAAAATATATATATATATATGAGAGAGAGAGAAGAGTGTGTTAGTTATGATGTAAGGATATTATATCCCACAAATGTTGAGAGCTTTTTCTGGTTCAGGTTCTCTCTCTCTCTCTCTCTCTCTCTTCCCCTCTCTTCCTCCCTCCCTTCTTCCCTCCCTCTCTCCCTCTCTCTCTTCCCTCCTTCCTTCCTTTCTTTTTCTATTTTTCTTTTCAAGACAGGGTTCTCTGTGTAGCCCTGGCTGTCCTGGAACTCACTTTGTAGACCAGGCTGGCCTCGAACTCAGAGATCAGATTGCAGTGCTGGGATTAAAGACCTAGGCGCCAACACTGCCCACTGGCACTGGGCATTTCTTCCCTACTATTTCACTTCTAGGACAACTGTAGGTTGTCAGATTCCCTTGTGAAGTGAAGGTAACAATCACACCAGCTCATTTTGGAAAGCAGGCCCTAAAACTCTGGATTTCACCTTTCATGGAATCCATTTCACTTTGGAGAAAAAAAAACAAACAAACAACTAGACCAAAGATAGGGAAACAAGACAGACCTACCCATTCTCACATTAAGGTCCCCAAGGATGATCACTTCTGGGCTGATCATTCATGGGGTCTGATTAAGGGCCTTTGCAGAGATTTGCACCTTCTCTTCGAGAGGTTCCATCGAGTTGGTAGAAAGCATAGGGAAGGAGCTTCCATTTACCACGCTTCCAAAAGAAATCCTAAAAGAACCACAAAACAGCTAAGTACACAGGGTGGGAAGGGGCTAGGGCCTGTCTGGATGAAGCTAAAGACACAGCCGTTTGCATGTGGGTGTCCACATTTGATGAATCTCCAGGAGATCCAGTGTCCAGCAGGAAGCTTTGACTCCATGGGAAGGTTTATGAGTAGGCAGCAGGTGATAGCAAAGGTTCTGGAAAACCTGGGAACATGCATGAAATATTCCACTTGGAATGAATGCCCTTCTTCCTTTGTGCGTCCCATGCCCCTTAGCTCGTGCTATGGGCTTATTCTAGAGCTCTCGTAGCTGGGACCATTCTTGTTTATTTTCTTCTTCTTTCTTTCTTTTATTTTTAATCCTGGAAATGAAAACTGAGGGCTCATGAATGAACAAGAGAGAAGCCATACCCTGCACTCCATTAGGAAGAGAGGAAAAAACAGTGGATGGGGGAGGTTTATGCATTCTTCAATTATGTATGCTTCGAGCTCCCTTCAGCAGTGTTAACATCTTAAATGGCTACAGTACATCCGACAAGCAGGAAGTAGATTTTGGAATGAATTCCCAGCTGACCTATCATTGCTCTCTTTCTCTATTTTTTTTTCCCCCTTTTTTTTTTTTTTTTTTCTTTTTTCTTTTTATTTTTTCTTCGAGACAGGGTTTCTCTGTGTAGCCCTGGGTGTCCTGGAACTCACTCTGTAGACCAGGCTGGCCTCGAACTCAGAAATCCACCTGCCTCTGCCTCCCAAGTGCTGGGATTAAAGGCATGCGCCACCACTGCCCGGCCTGCTCTGTTTTTCTAAACATTCTGTTCTGAGACAGGGTCTTGCTGAGTGGCCCAGGCTAAATGAGCTTGTATTTAGCATAGGCAGCTCTTGAATTTGAGATCTTCTCCACTCAGCCTCTTGAGAATCTGGGATTACAGGCCCAAGTGTCTCTCTCTCTCTCTCTCTCTCTCTCTCTCTCTCTCTCTGTCTCGTCTCCTCCTCCCCCCCCCCCCCCGTATTATTTTAAACCTACATCTCACCATGCAGCCCATGCTGAACTCCTAGTTGTTAACAGTTACCTCAGACATGGCAGTATAGGAACCACCACATCTGGTTTCAATGATGTATTTTTTTCCTTTATTTTAATTAAAAAAAAAAAATTACACTCCAGGTCATGATGGTGTATGACCTTTAATGCTTTAATTAATTCCTTTAATCCCAGCACTCTGGAGACAGAGGCAGGAGGAATTTTGTGAGTTTGAGGCCAGCCTGATCTACATAGTGAGTTCCAGGTCAGCTAGAGCTCCATAGAGAAACCCTGTCTCCAAAACATACACTAATGTGTGTGTGTGTGTGTGTGTGTGTGTGTGTGTGTGTGCCTGTGGATGTCTGAGGACAGCCTGTTGAGCCGGTTCGCTGGCCCTAATGTGGTATTTTTGTTTTGTTTGTGTTTTTGTTTATTTTTTTTCCAATGTTGTATTTCTTAATGCCATTTTCTGCTTGTTTGGTGTGTGTTCTGGAGTCTATACTCCTTGAATTAAGGACTGTTTTAGCGAAGGAAGTGTGATGTTCTGTTATTGGTGGTCTTTTCTCCTGGGTAGCCTAAAGTAGCACCCTTTTTGTTTTCTAGAAAGGGTCACATATAGCCCAAATTGTCCTTAAATTAGATATATAGCCAAGGATAGCCTTGAACTCCCGATCCTTCTGTCTGCCTGCACCTTCTAGGGTCTTGTTATATCCAGTGCCCTGCCTTAGTGTAAACCAGTAAAGGCGTTGCTTCACTTTTTGGAGATAGATTCTTCCCTATAGTCTAGGTTTGCTTAAAAGTCTCTATGTAGCCCAGGCTGGTCCTCAAACTCATTACCTCCTGCCTCAGCTTCCCGGGTGCTGGGATTACAAGTGTGTATCGCCACACTGAGGCTCCAATGGGGTCCGCTCAGCATAGAGGCTTTCCCCTTTCTTTGAGGCTTGGGGAAATGCCTGCACCATGTGGTTTCAAGTGGCCATTGAGGGATAGCTGATGCTGCTTCTGGGATTTAATAGTCTTAGACTCTGACTGCTGGGAGTTCCTGGACTTGCCTTTATTTTTATTTATTTATTTTTAACCAGTAAGCTTTGAATTGGTAGTTGTTTTCTAGGAAAATTTCCCTTCTGAGGCCAGAGTCTTGAAGCCAGTGCTACTTTACAATAAGGTCTTTCTCTGCTTTGATCACTGACCTGTCTCCTAAGTTAATTGAGGCCTAAGAACATGGTTTTGTTGGGGCAGTTGTTTGAGCCAGCGTTTAAATTCTAGGACTACATTTGGTTTTGCTAATGTAATTTGAGAGGACTGGTGAGTTATTTTGGGTGTGCATGGCCCAGACCTGTAATGCTAGGCCACTCTTGATAAGAGCCCTGATTGTACCAGCTAGTTCCCTAAAAAGGCTTGCATTCCATCCAGCACTGAGTGCTGAGATTGCAGACTTCTGCGATCTGGACTATAGGCTCTCACTTTTCTCCCAAGTGGATTAGGGAGCTGGAGGCAGAAAGAAAGTTCGTTTTGTTTTACCGTGTCCCATAAGCCCCCTGCTCTACCATGTGCAAAGATTCTCCCCTGGTTTCACACTAGAAACTAAGAAAAATCAAATTAGTCCCCAACTCCCTACCCCAGAGATAGGGTATCGTATAGCCCTGGCTGGCTTTGAACTTCTATCCTCCTACCTCCACCTCCCTAGTGATGATTCCAGACCTTTGCCACCAAGCCTACCTCAAGTTAGTAGTAATTTAGTTATACCAAGTAGACTTCCATAAATACTTTGAAACCAGAGGACAGACAGACTCGGCTGGCACTAGTAAAACCCATATTGGAATGGATTCCTAAGCACAGAACCAACAGGAGGGACAGCCAATGCCTGGGCTTCAGATGGCTTGTCTCTAAGACCAAGGTGTCTGGTGGCATTCATTTAATCTCAGCATTTGGAGGCAGAAGCAGTGAGATCAGTCATTTAAGGTCATTCCTGGTCACACTGGGAGTCTGAGGCCAGCCTGGGCTACATGAGATGCTATCTCAAAGAAACAAAAACAAACTTAGGTGGAAAAAAACCATTAAAATAAAAGTTAAAATCTAGATGTTAGGGTGGAAATATTCTGTCGGGCCTAAGGTCTGCAGTAGAATCTTCTACCAGAGGAAGCAGACGCACACGTGCCCCAGCTGGCTGCCGGACAGTACAGTGTCACGGGGAGTCTTGGCTGACTCACTGTTCGCTGGTCTCAGCCCAAATGCCTGCCCTGATATGGTACTAGGTTATCCCTTCCTAGAAAATTCGGTGCCTCACTTTGGCCCATCTGTTGTGGAAAGACCTGGAAAGATGTGCCCTGTGCCGCCACCTAACGGCTGCTCCCAGCCAAGGCAGGGCTTCTCTCGCTGCATCTTTCTCAGCTGCACCTTACAGCCCCTCTCCACCCATCCCACCAGCTTTGAGAGGCTTCAGGAGCAAAGGGAGGAGCACTCTTCCAAGTGCGCTCATTCACAGAGTCAGGGCTGTGACTAAGACTGCCAAGTCTTCTTAAACTTCGCAATGTCCTCTTTGTTATTTCCTGTCTGTTTCCCCACCGTGATTAACGGTAAAACTCTGAAGGGTCCAGCGTGCTTGTTTACTAGGAGAGGAAGGAAGCGGGGGAGCTGGGGAGAAGATACCCTAGGTTTAAGGGAAATAACAGCCTGGTGATGAGGTGGGCGGATGGAGCTGATGGAAAGGGAGGCTTGTTAGAAAAGGAAAGAGCAGGTGCCAGTCAGATAGCTCCGCCAGCCTTTCCAGTTTTATGCTTTTAAATAATGACTTGTTTATTGGAGACAGAGTTTCACGCAGCGCAGTGCATTCAAGCTTATGTGCCTTGACGTCTCCTCCCCCCGCCCTCCTCCTCCTCCTCCTCCTCCTCCTCCTCCTCTTCCTCCTCCTCCTCCTCCGAGACATGACCTCACTATGTAGCTCTGAAACTCCACTATGTAAACAATACAGAGATTCTCCTGCCTCTTCTCCCAGCTGCTGAGATTACAGGAATGTGCCACCGTACCTATGTGCACAACTGTTTTCTTTTTTTTTCTTTCTTTCTTTTTTTTTTTTTTTTTTTTTGAGACAGGGTTTCTCTGTGTAGCCCTGGCTGTCCTGGAACTCACTCTGTAGACCAGGCTGACCTTGAACTCAGAAATCCGCCTGTCTCTGCCTCCCAAGTGCTGGGATTAAAGGCGTGCGCCACCACTGCCCGGCGTGCACATCTATTTTCAAGCAGGAAAATGAGGCAAACAGTAGCGTTACCAGCTAGTGCTGCAGGTTAGGGGCCTCCGTAGCAAATGGTACTCCACTGACCAGGATCCTAAGTATGAATGGCTCTGAAAAGGCTAAGCGTACAGGATACCTGCCCGGGGGACAGACAGGATAAGGATGTAAGGAGCTGAGGGTGCTCTGGTAAAGGAAAGCACGTGGCTCAGCTAAGGAAGCAACAGCCGCTGAGCCATTGGTGGTTATGAATTTAATGAAATGGTGCACCTGCATCGCCAGAGCTTTCTGTTTCTAAAGAACTGGGAGTCTGGATTCCTCTGTGAAGTCTCTTTCTTTTGAAGTGTTGGCAGCTAATGTAGCTTAAAAAAAAAAAAAAAGGCAGCATTCTGTGGGCCAAATAAAACATGTCAGCAAGGCATATTTAGCTCCAAGGCCGACTCTGCAAACTTGGATCAAGGACTATTTGTGTTCTGGAATCGTGACACACTAACAAGACCCTTTCAAGGCATGTGGTCTCCGGCAAGCAAAAGCTAGATAACGGGGAACGAACGTGTGAAGTGCTTTTCGGCTCAGACTTATTAGCGTGGAGAGTCATACCTAGAAGTCTACAGAGAGCTACTTTGTTACTGTGTCACATGCTGCCAGAAAACATTGAATGTATTCATCCACTGACTTCAGAAGCAGTTATTGGCTGGACCCAGGGATATACAGGCCTGTAACCCCAGCTCTTCAGAAGGCTGAGGCAGGAGGATATCAGGTTTGAGGCCTGTCAGGGCAGCATAGTGACACCTGTCTCAAAATAAGAAGTAAAAAGAAGTCCGGGGATATAATTCTGTGTTAGGGAACTTTGCTGAGCACATATGAGACAATAGGTACAATCCTCAGTGACGAAGAAAAGGAGAAGCATTTATTGAGCACTGAGTACGTTTGAAGTAAAAACAAGTGCGTTCTTTTCTGTGGAGGCCCAGGTTCTGCTTTAGACTTTTAGGGCCATACAGTCCTGGTCCTACCTGGTCCACAGTTACTCAGGTAGCAAAGCAGCACACAAGCCAAAGGGTATGGCTGGTTCCTCTAACCCCTTTCTCAGTCCTAGAACTTGCCTTGTAGAGCAGGCTGCCCTCAAACTCAGAAGTCCACCTGCTTCTGCCTCCTGAGTGCTGGGATTAAAGGTGTGTGCCACCAAGCCCAGTTTACTATTCTTTATTATTATTATTATTAAATAATTTGTGTGTGTGTGTGTGTATGTGTGTGTGTGTGTGTGTGTGTGTGCACCAATGCATGTAGGTACACATGGAGGCCAGAAGAGGGCATTGGATCCTTTGAAACTAGAGTTATAGGCAGTTGTGAGCTGCCATGTAGGTGGCTAGGAATTGAACCTGGGTCTTCTGGGAGAACAGCCAGAACTCTTAACCACTGAGCCCTCTCTACAGCCCCTTCTTTGTTTCTTTTACTTTTTTTTCCTCTTTGTTTTTTCCTTTGTTAAGATGTATTTATTTACTTTGAGTGTGTATATGTACACATGAATGCAGTGCCTGTGGAATCCACAAGAGGGTGTCTGACCACTGAGCTAGAGTTAGAAGTGATTGTGACTTGCTTTATACGAGTACTGAGAACTAAATCCAGGTCCTTTGCAAGAGCTGTAATTGCTCTAAGTCACTGGACCATCTCTCCAGACCCTCCCTCCCTT
>JADRCH010000054.1:3048739-3065277 GCA_019843965.1 Rhynchomys soricoides | reverse complement strand
CTTTCTTTCTTTCTTTCTTTCTTTCTTTCTTTCTTTCTTTCTTTCTTTCTTTCTTTCTTTTCAGGCTCCTGCTAGGTAGACCAGGCTAGGCTCAAACTGGCACTGTGGAACTGTTTTTCCCCCTTTGCCTTCCAAGTTGCAGGAGTTAAAGGTATACACCACCACCTAGCTTCTGAGGAAAGCTATGGTCTCTGTGGGGTAAAGTCACCAGTTTTTGCTTTTTTTTTTTTTTTTTTGAGACAGGGTATTATAGGCTGGCCTTGAACTCATTGTGTAGCTGAAACTGGCCCAGAACTTTCTACTCTCCCTCCCCTGGGACACTGGGCTCTATCTGAGCTACTTAGAGTTTTCTCCTAGTCTCGCATTCCATTAACCCCTTAGGGTATGATGAAAACGCAGAGCAGCCAGATCTGTATTAATGTCCAATTCCTCCTCTGTGACATCGAAAGGTTAGAGTTGTTTCAAAGCTCGAGCTGGGTTGTAACTCATTAATAAAGATCGCGCCTTTCTCGAAGACTTGGGTTCTATCCCCAGCACCAAGAAGAAATAAAGAAATAGAATCTTGTTATAAACGAAATAACATACGAAGCTCAAAGCCCCTTGGCCTTCTTAGGAAGACGCACTAGTGTAATACATCAACACAAGGTTACAAGCAAACGCTCAACAAAGCAACTTCTCATAAAATCAAAGGGCCTGTCAACAGACTTCCCCTGGAGTATGTAGCAAACACAGTGCACTGACAGATTACCCGAAAGGTATTTTAAAACGCCCGACAGCAGCCTCTATTTTAGAGTTCTGTGTCCTTGTAGTCCATCATATTTTGTAACGTGTAGATTATATTAAAGGCCTTTCAAGTCTTCGAGCTCTGACTTGCCACATTTAACACAATTTGAGTTTCACAAAATACTGTTGGTGCTGGATGACAGCAGAGGATGTATGGAAGTGAAAACTGTCAGTTCCTGGTAGCTCAGAAGCCAGCATCAGAGCCTCTGGACTTGGAGTTACATGTTGCTGTGAGCTGTCCAAAGTGGGGTGCTGGGAACCCAACTCCAGTCCTCCGCAAGACCCTCAAGCACTCTTAACCACTGAGCTAGCTCTCTAGCCCTGCTGCTATGTATTATTTATTTATTTATTTATTTATTTATTTATTTTTAAGGCAGCAACTTGGAGTTACAACCTAACCAATTAATCCCACTCTTGGTAGATGCCTAAAGAAAAAAATAAAGGAGAGAAACAGGAAAACATGTGATCATATGTCTGCACATGCAGTCCTGGCTCTCTGGAAGCTGAGGCACAAGGATCCACGTGAGTTTAAAGCCTCCTGGGCTTCATAGAGAGTCCAAGACTACATAGTGGGTGCCCTCCTAAGGCCTACATCCTTCCCACTTTATTTATCCCAGTAATCGTTGTGTGTGCTTGTCTGTCCTTCCCACTGAGCTAAGAATATGCCAGAACTTTCTAATCCTCTCAGGACCAGCCTTAATGGCACACAACCTAGGCTGTCACACAGGACCCTTTGCCAAAAAGTAGCTAAGGATGACTTTGAACTTCTGATCTTCCTGCCTCCACCTCCAGACTCAGGGGATTAAAAGCATGGTGCCACCAGGCCTGGTTTGTGCAGTGTCTCAGACCCAGGGCCTCGCCATCCTAGACTAGAGCTCCCACCCGCTCAGCCCCAGCTTTGAAATTCTCGATACCTTTTGAACACGTACAGGTGTCCTCCCATCAAGCCACCCACTCTGCACTTTACCCAGCAGCCCTCCTGAACCCATCTCTGCCTGCCCAGTTCTTAGCTCAGGGCTGATGCCCGGCACATACTCTACAAGATTTACTTCTTTTGCCAACCCCACTGCTCCAAGAACAGAGCCTTGACCTTTGGTGTGGGTATACCCCAGCTCTGCAGTAGTGACTGGGGAGGCCTCACGGAGCTCAGGCAGGCAGACAAGGCTGTCTTCCCCATCTCTGCAGGGAGCTGCTCCCCAGGAAGCTGCTAGGAAGACACAAGTGCCTACCTTCAACCTTAATGACAGCATCTGACTCATTTGTACTCAGAGAAAAACACATCACCTTGGGATCCTATGTCAGTCCCGCTGTTACAGGAAATAGGAGTCTCTGGTGAATCTGGATGGATCCAGTTCTTTTCCAGGGTGTGAGTAAGAAGTCTACTTTGCCTTTTTAAGTGTCTTTGTTAACAGTCACATTGACATCCATAATTAAAGAGGTTTTGTCAGCACCTCTGTTCAATCTGGTGTCTAGGCACAAAACAGCAAGAGGTGCTGCCCCAGAAAATTGCAGCTGGCTCTCTTTAAACCACATCGGGTGGTTTGCTGAAACTTCACCACCAGGGAAGAGTAAGCTACAACGCAAACTCTTGATATCCTGGGAGGCCTGGAATTGCTACATATGTTTGCCAGGTGAGTCTCAGGGGCAATTCCTTAATCTATCTAAATTTTGAGGTTTTTATCAGTTAACAAACCCTGGGGATCACAAAGCTTTCAGTAAAGATTAAATGGGATTCTGTGGGCCAGGAATGATGTAGCCTGCATGACATAGTGAGTTCACAGCTGACATGGATGTACAGGAAAACCCTGCAGAAAAGAAAAGAAGAGCCGGGCAGTAGTGGCGCATGCCTTTAATCCCAGCACTCAGGAGGCAGAGGCAGGCGGATTTCTGAGTTCAAGGCCAGCCTGGTCTACAGAGTGAGTTCCTGGACAACCAGGGCTACACAGAGAAACCCTGTCTCGAAAAAAAAAAAAAAAAGAAAGAAAAAAGAAAAGAAGGGACAGGAAAGGAAGGGGAGAGGAAGGGAAGGGAGGGGAGAGGAGAGAAGAAAAGAAAAGAGACAAGCTAGGTGCGGTGTCCCATGCTTGTCATCCCAGCATGAGGATTGCCAGAAGTTTCAAGGCCAGAGTCTTTGAAGCACTGAGTTCCAGGCCAGTCCAGGCACTGTGCATAATCTTGTCTCAAACAAACAACCAAGAGCTAGAACATGAATAATTCATAGCACAATTCATCTGCCCTTAGTCAGAATGCCACCCTAGAAACAAAACCTAAAAATAAATAAATCATAAATAGCAAAACAGAACCTAAAATGTCTTGTAAAACTGCTGTGTTTCCATCCTCACAGTAAATTGTGCTGTTCCTGGCACAGAACCATATGTAAAGTACCTTTTGCCTGCAATTTCTGTTTCTCCTAGGACCAGAGTTCTGATCCTCACAGTGGCTCACAGCCCATCTGCAACTCCAGTTCTAAGGGATCCAGTGCCCTCTTCTGGCCTCTGAGGGTATTTGCTTGCTCACACGCACACACCCATGCACCCATGCTCACACAAATAAAATACATTTTAAAAATAAATAAAATGATGTAGTCAGAAATGGTATATTTTATTCACCAAAATAAAGACAAATTTGCTGCTATCCTGGGAAGACACTGAAGTATTTTTTCATTTATTTCCAGTACTGGAGATTGAACCCAGGCCTTATGCATGCTGGGCAAACACTGTATCCCTGAACTACATCTCTGCCTGGTTTTCCCTTCTTTTCTCTTCTTTTTTCTTTTCTCTTCTTTCCTTTCAATTTTCTAAAATTACTTTTTAAATTATGATTACATCCTTTTCCCTTCCCTTGGCCTTTGATTCCTTCAAAGCCTCGTACATCCCTCCTTGCCTTCTTGACCTCCTGGTCCTCTGCCCACTTGGCGAGGCCTTGCTATATACCTGAAGCTGGCCTCACTCATGAATGTCCTTCCCCTTCCCCAGCCTCCCCAGTGCTGGGCATCAAGTGAGTGCTACCAGACCCAGCTCCGCTTAAGTGCTGGAAACATGTGTTATGAGAAAGTAAAAGAGAGAAAGCAGGCATGTTTAGTAAGGCATGTGAAGACTCCTTGGCATTTTGACTTTTCTTTAAACAGTCTCACGGCATAGATCTGGCTGGTCTGGAACTTGCTTATAGACCAGGCTAGCCTTGAGCTCACAGAATATCTGCCTGACATTTTGATTTTTTTTTTTTTTTAAAAAGTAGCCTTAGAGTTGGGGTTGTAGCTCAGTTGATTAAGTGTTTGCCTAGCACAGATGAAGTCCTAGGTTGAGCCTTGCACTGCGTCAACAGGGCCTTCTGGTGCATGCGCATCATTCCATCTTCCCGGTCAAGGAGGCAGGAGGATCAGAAGTTCAAGGTCATCCTCAGCTGCACTGCAAGTTTGAGGCCAGCCCAGACTACTTGAGACTGTCTCAAAATAAATAAAGTTAATTAATGAAAAAGACATAAAGGGAAGCTCAGCAGCGGTGGCGCACGCCTTTAATCCCAGCACTTGGGAGGCAGAGGCAGGTGGATCTCTGAGTTCGAGGCCAGCCTGGTCTACAGAGTGAGTTCCAGGACAACCAGGGCTACACAGAGAAACCCTGTCTCAAAAAACAAAACAACAACAAAAAGACATAAAGGGAAAGAAAAAGCAGGGAGAGTCAGGCCTTGTGGGCAGAGACTGCTGAACTGCTAATCAACCTTACACCATTCCTCCTGCCTCCGACCCTCTTTCCATGATGGACAGACACCCCCTTTCTACAGGCTGGCCTCAAACTCAAAAAGGTCTTCCTATTACTGCCATCCAAGTGCTGAGATTAAAAGGCCTATACCACCATGCCCAGCTGAGGGGACTCAATTTTTAAAAGGCTAAGACTCACCTAGCAGCCAGCCCTGGATGACTGACAGAATAGAAGTTCTTCTATTAAAAACAAGTGGGGTGGTGGTGGGATGTCCCAGCTGGGACTATAACTCAGTGGTAGGGCACTTGCCTAGTATGCATGAGGCCCTAGGTTCACTTCTGACACCTCAATAATTAATAAATAGCATAACAATTATTAATAAATAGCATAAAATACGAACAGGGACCCAGAGTAAGACATGGGGAGAAAGAGCTGCCGGGAGAGCAGAGATGGTCACTTAGTATTCCAAGTTGTGGGGACTCTCCAGTAGCCAGCCAAGGCCTCAGCTCAGAGCCTCAGGGACTAGGAAAGGGCACAGCCATGGATAGGAAGCAATCTTCTATCACAAGCCAACCTTTGAAAAGGCATTGTCAGGCAAACAGAAAAGAAGTCAAGGACTTGCTCCTCGGATGTTTTCAGTGGATCTGCTCTGCCCCCCAAGTACCTTCTGACAGATTGATTTTTCTCTGCACGGGAGATTCACATTTTGAACTTTGGTTTCTAAAATACATTAAATAATACTTTGGCTTCTAAGGGGCAGGAGGGGTTGTGCATAATGACGACTCATTTACTTCATGTCTCATTTAAGGAAATTATCTTTTCAAAAACGATCAGGTGCTCCTGACCTGTTCTTGAGTGTCAGTATTTGTGAGCTAACTTAGGAAGTGTGTAGGATAATTGTTAGCACTCAGAAGACCCAGTTCTAGCCTAGCGTTAAAATATCAGAGATGCACAGATGCCCTCTTTCTTTGTGGAGGAAAGAAAAGATACGTGTTCATGCCAGGATTGCTGCTAGAAACCTCAAGGTGGATGGCAAATTGACAGCTCCTGTCATGGATCAACAGTCAGAAGCCAAGCATTCTGTTGTGTAGAAACAGCCCAAAGCTGTCCCCCTCCTGTATGTGAGGATTTATGTGTGTGAGCCAGCACACAATGAATCTACAGGCTAGAGGTCCATGTTGGTGCTCCTCATGGTTCCTTGTCCCCACCCCAAATTTTATTTTATGTGTATGTTTTTTGTTTGTTTGGGGTTTTTTGTGGTTGTTGTTTTTGTTTGGGGGGGTTGTTTTGTTTTTGTTTTTTGTTTTTTGTTTTTTGGCCTGTGTTCATGCCTCTACACCATGTATAAGTAGCTCCCACAGTGGCCAGAAGAGGGTTCTGGATCCCCTGGGACTGTAGTTACCGATGGCTGTAGATGCTGGGAATTGAACTAGACAGGTCTTTGGGAAGCACAGCCAGTGCTCTTAACCATGGAGCCTTCTCTCCAACCCCTCCACTTTATTTTTTGAGACTGTGTCTCTTCCAGAGCCCACAGCTCACCCATTCTGTAAGACTCACTGGCCAATAAACTCCAAGGACCCTCCTGAGTCTGTCTCCCCAGATGACAGACAGGTGCTACCACACTTGACTTTTTAAGTGGGTGCTAGGGATCCGAACTCAGCTCCTCATTTCTGTTTAACAAATACTTTGCCCAACTGAACCGCCTCCCCAGCCGGTCTCTGCCCTTTTTTGTTTATTTGTTTTGAGATAGGCTGGCTTTGAACTCATGATTCTCCTGCTGGGATTACAGTCATATCTGACTCTATCATTTCCCCATAGTTACCTAATTTTTATTGGTTTGTTTGTGGCAACAGTAAAAACTGGCATCTACCAAAAGCAGTCCTCACGGGGAGAAAGAGACCAATATATTATTTGTACCAGGCACTAGGCTAAGGCCAAATGTTAGTACTCATTTAGTGCTCTCAAAAATGTCTCCAAATAAATTTTCTTGTATGTTTCATTTTATGGATGCAGAAGTTGAGGCTTAGAGAGCAAATTCCAGACTGTCCCCGCTTCTCTCTAGGGTTGGACTCACCCGTAGGCTTTCATGTGGCAATAGTCAACCTCTTCGGGTCGAGGCAGAGGCAAGAGTAACGCCCCTTACCTCCACCAGGTTGCACTGTAACTCTGCTTACCTGAGTCCTTCTGCAGCATTCCTCCGTGGAGCTCTGAACTTAGCCTGCCTGTATCTAAGGGCAGGTTTCTTGGCCCCACTTCTATGAGCTTCCAACACCACTGGTTTCCCTGAGGATGGAGTACGTCCTGCCCCACTACCTACAAAGGTTAGTGTACAGCAAGGCAAGCACCCAGACTAGCTTACTCAGCAAGGCAAAACCTGTTCCAAGAAGAGCATGCTCCACTCGAAGACAGTCTGCTCAGGCTTGTTAGAACAGGGATACAGAAGGCTGGGGATGTAGCTCAGCGTCTGAGCACTTGCCCAGCATATATAAAGCCCTGGGTTCAAGTCACAATAGCATAACATCTTTTAAAAAGTGGGGGCCTATAGTCCAGGAGGGGGTGGGAGCTAAAGATAGAATACATTGCTGATAGGGAGCATGTAACTGGGAAAACCTCATGCTGGGAAAAAAGGCACAGCCCGGAATATCAAGGGCTCCCTGATAGGGAGTGCAGAAGGGAGAAAGTCAAGAAGGCTCAATATTTAAGAATCAAGCCAGGCCAGGAATGGTGGCATATACCTAAAATCCCAGCAGTCAGAAACCAAAAGTAGAAGATTGATATATTCTAAGCCAGCCTGGGTTACATAGCAAGATCCTGTCTCAAAACAAATAAAGGGACAGGGGACATGGAGGGGCCTTTCTCTGCCTATACCCCCTCCTACGGTTAGAAGGCCACTCTTTCCAGATCTCATGTAAAATTCCTAAGCCCTGGCCGGGCAGTGGTGGTGCACGCCTTTAATCCTAGCACTTGGGAGGCAGAGACATGCGGATTTCTGAGTTCGAGACCAGCCTGGTCTACAGAATGAGTTCCAGGACAGTCAAGGCTATACAGAGAAACCCTGTCTCGAAAAACCAAAAAACAAAAAAAAATCCTAAGCCCTAAGAACCCGGTATATGTCCTGATTTGGAAATATAGCTGTTGGAATAGATGTTCAGGCATCATGAAGGTGGCCCTGTTCTCAGTAGTGATAAAAGAAAGTCAGAAGGTTGGAAAGATGGCTCAGTGGTTAAGAGCACTGGCTGCTTTCCTAGAGGACCTGAGTTCAATTCCCACCACCCACATGGCAGCTCATAGTGTCTATAACTCCAGCTCCAGGAGATCCAGCGATATCTTCTGCCCTCTGTGGGCACCAGGGATACACATGGTCCACAGACATACGTGCAGGCAAGACACTCATGCACATAAAATGATAAATTTTAATTTAAAACCAAAAATGAAATTCGGAGGAGACACACAGAGAATATCACGTGAGGAGGAAGGCAGAGAAAAGGATGGTGCATCCGTATGCCAAGGGGACGCCCCAGCTCTCTGGCAACACCGGAAGCTGGAGGAGGGATAAGGGGGCCGTTCCTCTAAGCCCTCAGAAGAGACCCACCCAGCTGGCACGTTGATTTCAGACTTTTGGATTCTAAATCTAAGAGACAATAAAATTCTGCTATTGAAGCCAATCAGCTTGTGGTATTTTGGGCAGCGGTCTTGTAGACTAACAGCTCCCTTTTCTCTATTGAGGTGCCCCGTTCCACGTTGCTTCTGACCAATCTTAAGTCCTGGTTTCCTAACCCTAGTCTCAGAGAGGCTGAAATTGTGGGGAGCTTTTCAGTATAAATTTCATCTTTAGAGTGCTCAGGTAAGCAGGGGCACTCCCTGGAAGCCAGAGGATAGTGAAAGGGGTTAGTTCCATTTATAGTGGGGAATGCTCCAAACCCCGGGGAAGCGCAAGGTGTAAGAGACAGGGGATACAGAATGGAGCAGGGTGCCAACTCTCAGGGAATCCAAATACTCAACCCCAAGCCTGGAGTATGGATGTCACTTAATATGGCTCACGAAGTCTTTGTTCTCAGCGTTGTTGTCGACATTCAGGATTGTTACTTGCCTTTAGTTAATCTGATAAAGGCAGTCAGTTTCCATGGTTACCTCTAAGCATGCAGCAAGGTGCCTTTCCTAGGAGGCCCTAGGTTTAAGCAAATAACAAAACATGGCCTCCGGCACAGTGAAAGTAAGTAACATGGACCCACTGAGCAGAGTGAAATAATGGGGGGCAAACCAGAGACCCAGCGATTAGAGCTGGGTGCGTGCTCAGAAGCAGTGCAGAGAGCCTCCCTAGTGCCATGTCTGTTCCTAGAAAGTAAGGGCCGTGTGCAGTCCTTCATCTGGCTTTTCTCCACTTATTCGTTGCCTGGGTGATTATGCCCAGTCACAGGTCACTGGGCCAGTATTCAGTTAGTCTTAGCAACGAAGGTCAGGATGGGTCTCTGACACTTGCAGGCAAGAGGTGCCTATCTGAAGCGTGGGCTATGTGGTCGAATGTGTGGGAGGAAGGCCATAGCAAGGCCTGAACAATTACGTGGAGCTGATTTCAAGGGTTTCAAGTCCCTACATTTCCCTTACATTGTGGCAGCTCCCCAGTGCCCAGACACAGTGCTGAGTTATCTAACTACTCAGATGGAGGGACCAGTCATCATCATAAGTCTACCTTCGGTTTAGATGCCACTGCCAAGTTGGTAGGTTCTCAGACCACCCTTGCTTCAGCTGGCTACGAATGTAGAGGTTCTCACAGATGCCTCACAGAAGAAGAGATATGCACACTGTCAAGATTTACTTAATTATTTTATGTGTATGAGTGTTCTGTTTGCATGAATGTTTGTACACTGCCTGCTTGCCTGGTGCCCAAGAAGGCCAGAAGAAGAAGTTGGATCCCTTAAAACTGCAGTCATGGATGGTTGTGAGCCACCATATGGGAACTGAACCTTCATCCTCTACAAGAGCAGCCAGTGCTCTTAACCACTGAGCGATCTGTCTAGCCTCAAGCTTTTATATTTATGGAGATAATTTATCAGAGTGAACTGTACAAATCAGAATCAGCCAAGGGAAGGGATACACAGGCAGGGTTCAGGAGGTGTTCACATGCAAGCTTCTGGTCATGCTTTTCCCTGGAGCCCTGGAGTCCTGCCTCTGAGGCCTGATGATATCTACACAGTATTGTCATGCTCACTTAGGGAAGCTCACCCTATTTCCTGCTTAATTTTTAATGGGGTTTGACCACATAATGCCCACATGGCTTTTAGTTTCCAGGCCCTTCTAAAGGTCACCACTGATATCATTGTGACCCAACGTCCTGGTCCTAAATCTTATGTTAGCTTTTCCAATGGCCAAAGCCCCTAGGCAAACAAAACCATTGCTATCTAAGCAGGGCTTTCAGGAACCAGAAGATCTCTGATGAATAGCCAGGGCAAAGGCCAGGCTCCTTTGATAGCATTCCTCCTGCATTCCTTGTCTTCCCCAGCCAGACCACGTGTCTGTCTAGTTTGGAATGGGCTCAGAAGACTTCTAAGATAACCTGTGTTAAACTAAGCCGGTCTTATCCAGTAGAAGATTCACCAGGAACCACCCTCCCCACTGTTGGCAAATCCTGTTGCTGAGGAGAGGTAGCTTCTAGACAAAAAATTCCTCTGTGGCACATAGAGAAGATCCTACAATCTATTTATATTTCTCTCTCTCTCTCTCTCTCTCTCTCTCTCTCTTTCTCTCTCTCTCTCTCTCTGTCTCTCTCTTTGTGCTGCTGGGGATCAAATCCCATATATTTATAGTGTTTAGCAAATGTTCTACCACTGGGCTCCACTCTCAGCTGCTGTAGCCTTCTTTAAATTTCAAATATATTATTACTTAATTTTTTAAATGTATTTGGGTGTTTTGTCTGTCTATATGTGTGTGCATCATTTGAATGCATGGTGTCTATAGAAGCCAGAAGAGAGTGTCAGATACCCTGGAAATGGAGTTGTAGCTGCCGTGTGGATAGTGGGAATTGAACCAGTGTGTTCTTAATCACCAAGTCATTTCTCCAGTCCTTGCAACCTTCTTTAAATGTTCAACATAAAATACCTGTTGCCACCTTAAGAATGGCAGCATCCCCGTTCCATTGAACGTATTCTCTGTTCTACCTTCATCCCATGTTTCTTGCTCTAATCTTAGGCCTTCGGTTCCCAAGAAACAGGTTTTCTTCTTGCAACACCAGTGCTTTGCATGAGCCAGTCCAGGGAAGCAGTCTGTAAATACGAGTCCTAGTTCACCTGCTCAAGAACACAGCTCTGTTTAATCTCTCCAGATAAGGGCTAGTGTAGATGCTTCTGGCTGCAGGCTTGCCTGCTTTTTGGTAAAACCACATTCATTTGGAAGATTTACTCTGTGTAAAAAGATGATCCCTTTTAACCCCTGTGCCTATGGGATACTCTAACCCCATAAACAAATAAAGAAATCGAGGTGCAAAGAACATTATCCCCCACCTCTCTATCCTCTCTCAGATGGCCCAGCAGGAACAAAACCAGACCTGCTGGATTCCAGAGCTCCAAGCCCTAAACCACTATTCTATGACAGCTAGGACAGTCAGTCCAGTGAGATCAATGATATTGATAGGAAGTTTCCAGAAGAGAGCTGAGGTTGAACTAATGCTTATAGTTGGGGAAAAGATTATAAAATTAATATACACTAAAAAGAGAAAAACAAAACGCTGATCCTGTTTGAGGTATCTCAAAGCTACTGTCAGCTCATAGGCTGAAAAAGGTTAGTGGTGAAGTTGAGTTTAATTTTAACTGCAGATAAGATGCTGGCTGGGTCCATCTCTACATGTATTTTTTTTCACCTCCTCGGAGGAAATGCTGGGATTACAGATGTGCATATCTGTAAAAAGCCATATCTGACTTTATTTGGGTTCTAGGGATCAAACTCAGGTCCTTGTGCTTGCTCAGCAGGCACTTTATGGGCTGTCCATCCAGGCTTCAAACAGCAAACATTTCCTGTAATTAAATGTTTTTAGAAACTTATTTATTTTTATCTTATGTGTATGAGTGTTCTGACTACATACACTGCACTGCATGTGTGCCCGGTGTCTGAGAGGCCTGAAGAACATGTGCTATCCCCTGGAACTGGTGTTGTTGACAGTTGTGTGAGGTCTGTGGGTACTGGGAATGGAACCTCATGCCTGTGGTCAGAGGATAACTTTGGGAGGGGGCTCCCTCTTTCTGCCTTGGGTTCTGGGTTTCTGCCTCAGGATTCAATCTCAGGTCATTAGTCTTACATGGCAAACATTTTTTACCCACTGAGCCATCCCTGCAGCCCCTTTATTAATTTTTCAACAAATATATGAACTAAGCACTATTGCTAGGTGCCAGGGTGGATAGATATAAAGGACTGTTCTTATACCATTTAGAAGTACTTGTCAGGATCTAAATTTAGGTATGACATCAGCAGAGAAGGCAGTCTAACCGCCCAACTGACCTTTCTCCTGACACTGAAACACCTCATGCATTTGACTCTTTGCGGGGAAGTTGTTGGGGATTGAACCTTCCACAGGCTGGGCAAGTACTCTACCATTGAGCTTCAAATCCAATCCTTACTTTTCACTGGGTCTAAAGAAGAAGGCCATTTGATTCAGTAAAACTGCTATATACACTATTGAATTCTATACTGAAAAACAATATTGAATTTGTTTATTGAGGAAATTGGAATTAAATTCTAAATAGTTCAACAGCAAATTGCTTCAACAAAAAGAAGCATTGGGTATAGGGATGTAGTTTAGTCGGTAAAGTGCTTTCCTAGCATGCATGCATCCTTGGTTAGATCTCTAGTGCCACATAAGGCTAAGTATGGTGGCACTCCTTAGTAATTCCATCATTTGGGAGTCAGAGGCAAGAGGTTCAGGAGCTCAAGGTCAGCCTCAATTCAATTCAAGGTCATCTTGGTTGTTCCAGACTTTCCCTCCACTCCTTCTCCCAAATAGTCATAAACAAATGAGAACATTTGCAGATGAGTGTGTTTTCACTTCTGTAGTCACTATTTCGGGCAGTAATCTCTGAAGTCTGGAGACAGAGGCAGGGGGATCAGGAGTTCATAGCCAGTTAGTGTCAGCTGTGCAGCAAGTTTGAGGTCAGCCTGTGTCACACAAGACTCTGTCCTTAAAAGGAAAAATCAAAACAAAATGTGGTAATAAGATTTAAATTTACTTAGAATTATTTTAATGTGGACTTTTATCATAAATTGGCATCTCATTTTGTAACACAGCCTTTAAGATCTTAATTGTTGTTATGTTACTGAAAATAGGGGCATCGGTAGTAATAACCGTCAGCATGTTTTAGAGCCCTCTGTGTTAGCTCACTCCTTACCAGTCATAATCTCTTGATGTTGATATTGTTTTTGTTCCTATATCACCGATTTGGAAATTGAGGTCACAGAATGAGCCAGCAGGAAGTCTAGGACTCCCACCCAAGTCTATTTTAGGCTAGAGTCTGTGCTTTTAATCTCTAGGCCATAGTGCCTCTATATTTGGGAAATGAAGTCTAGGCAAGGTCATCTATTTATTTATGATTTTGCCTTGTTCCAGAAAACATTTCAGACATCTGGTTAAGTAACTTGCCCAAGATCACCCAGACCGTTAGGGGCAGAGCCAGGGATCTCTTTCTCTCACAAACTGTACATACAGTGAGATAACACAGAGGCAGACTCGAATTATATGTTCCTTCCCAAACTCAAGAATGGGAAATGGCTTTTTTTTTTTTTTTTTTGGCTGCTTTCCTGTTCATTGTGGTTGGATATGTTCTTGGCTTTGTAGTTTGAGATCAGGCTGAATAGCAGAAGAGAAATTAAGGAGCCACGGTGAGATCAGGCCAGCAAGGATGTCGGGCGCCCATAGTGGGTTAGAAGAAAGACCCAAGAGCTGCCTAAGAAGTGTGATTGGGACGTGCACAGTGTTGGCAAACCCAGCAGTTTTGGGGAGTAAAGCCTAAGAAATAGCAGAGAAGAGGACAGTGAAACAGTTCAAGCTCAGAAGCCGTGTGTCGCGGGAAAAATGAAGGAGGTAGAAGGACACGTAAGCCTTGCTATCCAGGGAGGATAAGAGTGGCCGGCTGTGCCTGAGGTAGGACTGGGGGCTTACTCTGCCTCCTGAGGGCTCAACACGCACGCCACGCACTCTCCACACCATTGTGTTCATGCACACAAACAAGTAATAACTGAGTTTGAGAGCACAAAAATAAGCGACGCATGAAAGACAAACACTACCAGACATCCATTTCATTGAAAAATAAAATAAAACAAAATGCACACACATCTTCAGTTATCTTCAGGACAGTCCCCTTAGCTCAGAGATTGAGCTTGCTCAGACTCTGTCTCCTTCTTGGTTCAGTAGCATCATCCCTCTTAAAACACATTCTTAGCTCGTTTTCCTTTATCCTAAGAACTCATTCCAAACAGAGTTTGTGTAAAGAACTGTCTTTTCTTGGCAATAACTTGGAAAATAAACAAGCGAGACATACAGTTGTGTGTGGTACTTTTTTTTTTTAATGGAACATTCATTTGCTTTCAGTTTGAATTATTATAAAAACATTGCAGCTCCTTCTCCCCAGACCTTTTATTTTAGACTTTTTTGGAAAGGAATCTGTCTTGATTTAGCATCCTTAACCAAACATGCTTTAGTGGCAGGGCAAGGACTGACTATAAAGAAAACAGACTTTTGACAACAGCCTTTACCCCGACAGTCCACCCTAAGCTGACAAAGCAAGGTATATTTGAAGTGCTTCTCCTTGAAGTTTGCTGTTTACCTGAAGTTGCCTGGGCCACTCTATGGGAAGCAGAAGGTGAGGGCTGAGAGGAGGGCACAGGAAGAGGAAATGGTCCTCCTGTGCCTTTAGTTTCCCATTGGTGCTAGGAGTACATATCCCTCACTCTCCTTGGCCTATGTGACCCCAGCTGAGGAACGTTTAACTCGTTAAGATGGATGGATGCTTAGGAACCTTAGAACACATGAATTTTGGGTTTTTCTTTTGTTTTGTTTTGTTTTTGTAAGTTGCTCTTTTTTATTTTTCCTTCTCTCTCCGGCCCGCTTGCTCTGGCCCTCAAGACTTTTTTTTTTTTTTTTGGTTTTTCGAGACAGAGTTTCTCTGTGTAGCCCTGGCTGTCCTGGAACTCACTCTGTAGATCAGGCTGCCTTGAACTCAGAAATCCACCTGTCTCTGCCTCCCAAGTGCTGGGATTAAAGGCGTGCGTCACCACTGCCCGGGAAGACTTATTTATTTATTATATGTAAGTACACTGTAGCTATCTTCAGACACACCAGAAAAGGGCATCAGATCCCATTACAGAGGGTTGTGAGCCACCATGTGGTTGCTGGGATTTGAACTCAGGACCTCCGGAAGAACAGTCGGTACTCTTCACGCTGAGCCATCTCTCCAGCCTCTTCTAAGTTGTTCTCTGCAGGACATTCTCCTATACATATGCTGAAAGAAAGAAAAAGAAATAAAGGAAGGAGGGAAGGCAGGCCTCCCAACACTCAGGAGGCAGAGGCAGATAGATCGCAGAGTTCGAGGCCAGCCTGGTCTACAGAGCAAGATCCAGGACAGCCAGGGCTACACAGAGAAACCCTGTCCTGCAACAAAACAATGTAAACAAAATTTAAAAAGCTGGCTTTTTGGACAGAATCCTGTGGTATATTGATCACTGTGCCTTTGTGTTTGCCAGGAGCTGAGAACAGAGAGTTCTCTGTTGTAAATAAATGAGTCCAGGACAAAGAAAATTCCACATCACTTTGAGCTTAGTATAGCTATTCCTTCTCTCTGAAGGGGGCATAATGTATATATTTATTTTTAAATATATGTAACTTTAAAGAAAGATTTATTTTTATCTTTTACCCATGTGAGTGTTGTGTCCACGTGTATGGATGCACACATGCATGTCTGGTGCCAGTGGCCAGATGAGGGTGTCAGACTGATTCGGGAGCTGGAGTCACAGACAATTGTACCAACATGTGGGTTGTTGCTATTATTAAATTGTTAGACTACTGTCGTGACTGAAAACCTGGCCTGAATTAAGTGTAATCCCTCTTTGGTAACTTGGTTAAACCTAATTTTCAACAAGAACAAGCTGGCCTGACTGCAGTAAGGGCACAAGCAGGGACTTAAATGCCCCTTACAATGACTGGAGGCAAGTGTAAGCCCTGGTGTTATTTTTCCGAATTAGGACTGATTAGCAGTTCTAAGAAACCGTGAAAGAAAAGTGAATCATTCCATAACGGCATTTGCATAAAGGAAGTGAGCTGGAATTTAATGGTGACAGTATGTTATCATGAAGCAGCTGATTCCACGAAGAGCAATTTGGTATTTATAACAGCCTGTTGTCAGTTGTGTTAGTAAGGAATAAGAATGACTCAAAGGTCTGTGATGGGCAAGGAGTGGCGGGGTGGAAACTCCATAATAGAGTGTTTAGTGGTGAGGAGAGAAGAAATGCAGAAGAAAAAAATATATAATTGCATTTGTTTTTAAATTCCCTCACTGCCAGGCATGGTGGCTTATGCCTGTGATACCAGCCCACTGGAGACTGAAGCAGAATTACTAGGAGTTCAAAGCTACCCAGAGCTACATAGTGAGTTCTAGGTAAGCCAAAGCTACACAGTGAGTCTCAAAACAATTCTTTTTTAATTTTATTAAAATTTTTGACTGGTGAGCATTCTTGAAGGACATATGTTTGTGACATTCTCAGAAGCCACAAACTAGGTCTGTCTCCATTATTCTTTGGCTACATATCCCAGTCTGTTTAAATTGCAAACCACTGCCTTTCTGTAGTGTGTATTCTATAACCTAATCCACCGCATACTTCCTTTGGAGGACAATGCAGGTTTTGTAAATGTCGACCCCACTGGATGATAGATTGTGCCAAGAATTCTTTTCTCCTTCTTCTTCTTCTTCTTCTTCTTCTTCTTCTTCTTCTTCTTCTTCTTCTTCTTCTTCTTCTTCTTCTTCTTCTTCTTCTTCTCCTCCTCCTCCTCCTCCTCCTCCTCCTCCTCCTCCTCCTCCTCCT